>APFE031341084.1:31911-181467 GCA_000404065.3 Pinus taeda
TTGATGGAACCCGTAATCACCCTTGTGCTGAAGGTGTTTCTCACCCTCTGAGAAACTCACTCACTGATGTGAAGTTCATTCATGGCCCTTGTGGCCTCTCTCACATCCCAAGGCATCTCGGATGATGTGCTTTCCTGTGGATAGAACCATTAATTTTCTTGTATGTCTACCCACTCCATTTGTTCTTCTGCACGGCCTCTTCTTTCCTGTAGGCCCAACAATAAGGGAGGACTTAGTTTGAGCCCTATCCAATTGATATTCATCCTTTTAGTGATCATTTTATAAAGTGGGGTTCTCTCTAGGACATTCCTTACTATTTCGAGAGAGTGATACTCCTCATTTTGTAAAGCTTGAGGCAAAGCATGCCATATCCTTTCGTAAGACTACAATATTTCAGTCCTCAAAAACATAGAGGTTTCCTCAAAGTGAAGGATAGAATGTTCTTATGTTTCCATGTATCGAGGGGAAAATTTGGATCAATGGAGACGATGTCTTGGTTATTGGTGACAACCTTAGGGCTCACTAACTCTGCTTTGATGTATAAAGTCTCATTATCTTATTTGATCATCACCCTCTTCACTTCCTCAACCCTTGTGTCTTCATGGGTCAACCAAGAGGCTAGCACCATTAGTTGCATGTCCCCTAATATTGAGTTGGGGTCCTGTTGTAGTGGCTACAACCACCCTCCAAATTTTTTCCTTCACTTTGTTTTGGAGCCTCCCTCCTCAAAATTGCAGTAGCATGTCTTGCACTACTCAGGTACTTGTGCTTTTATTTGAACTTATCTTTCACCCTACATCTTGTGTTCACTAACTTGTTTTTCTAACAAACCACAAGCAGACCCTATGACTTGGTTCACACCCGGTTCTTGAGTTGTCCTGGAAAACTGTGTAATCCCAGAGGGAAACAATGTTTTCTCTCAGTAATTACATAGAGCAGCCTAACAGTCAGCTCTGCTCTCAAGAAATGCACAGAGTAGTCTGAGAGACATCCTTGCTCAGAGAAATTGCGTAGAAAATCTAGACATTTTGCTTCAGCGCAATAATTGCATAGGCCTAGCTAGTATCTTGTCTTCGGCTGGGAAATTTCACAGAGCATGAGAGGAAACTGGAGCCACTCAACCCAAGAATTGTGTAGAAGCATTCCTCATGTCATTATCTAATGCATGTACCAACAAGTTTCCTGGTTCCCTTCAGAACTGTGCAATCTTCCCATGCATGCATGGGAACCCTTTCTTGAAAAATCAAAAAGAAAAAAGAAAAAGCATCTGTAAAAAATAGGGATCTATTTTTAACACTAGGAGTTACATGAAAGTTGATTTTAGAAACTTCCCACCAAGTTTCACTCCTAGATTTGTGGCATGGATGTCATAAACCCTAAATATTCCAAAACTATTTAAAAGATGCCCCGTATCTCATTCTACACACTCGATATTGGAGCTCTTGCATTCTCGAGGCATCAAGGAACCTTTGATAAAGTCAACGCAACTTTTCCGGGTAAGTTTTACTTTTCAAGTCTTTTGCTGCTTTTTCTGTTGCTTTTATTTCCTTTGCTTGTGTGAGTGTTGTTTTGCATGTTTTGTTGAACGATCGTTGGTGTTTTAGTTTGTTTTAAATTATACAAGTTTTTTTTCAAGTTTTGAATTATCTTTCTTAAGTGTTGCATGCATAACATTTTGTTTGCACTAACAGTCATCATTGTGGTGACCCTATCCACCAGCTTTGTTTTTCACCAATTTGAATGATTCCTACATTGGTTTTGATTGCATGCATGATCATTCACTCATGTCTACACCATCCTTTTTCTTTCTCTTTCGAATCTACTTGTTTTCAAGTTGCCCTTGGGTAGATTTGGGCTACCTTGGCTCAGATCTTGCTTTCATCGGCACGTTCTATACATTCCTAAACTCAAGGCCCTGCCTTGGCCCTAGGAATTGCATAAAGATTTCCTATCACTGGCCTATAGTTGTGCTCTACACTATTATGGGAGTGAGTACCTAGCCTTGCCCACTGGGATTACGTAATGTGCAGTCCCATCCAGTAGTTAAGCTAGACTGAACTTCGTATTGTGGAGTTCTATTCTGTAGTCAACCTCACTAGAGTACACTCTCTGAAGTTCCATTCAACAACAAGCTTACTGGCAGCTGAGATTGCGTAATGCACAAATTCAGCTGATAGTCCTCGACCTCCCAGAGTCACTACTGCGCAATATTTCGCAATAGTCCCCTAGTTTGTTGTATGATCAATCTGTGAATTGCATTGTGTTTTTAAATTGATATTTTCTTCCCGTGAGTGTCTGCTCTGTCTCCAGGTACACCAGTTTTTGAGCAGTATCTTAGCAATACAGGCCTCATGGTTTCCAAGAGAGATGGATCAAAATACACTATAGAGAGTAACACTAGAGACGTGGTTGAACGGGTGCCAATAAACTAGCCTATCTATGTAGACACATAGATGTTAGTAGAGAAGGATATGGAGATCAAATGGTAAGAAATAAATGACATATTTGTAGGAACTTTTAAGGAAGATCTGGAAGATCGTCAATTCTATGTCAACATTCATAAGTTAGGCTTGTAGAGGTTGAATGCAGGTAACCCACCTTCCCATGCATGGATATCATTGATTGGGTTATCTCATATATTGATCCCGAGACGATGACACTGAGCAACACCAGTGGGACACAACTTTCTACCTTAAGGTTGTAAAACTACCATCAAATGTATCACATTGCATAGTCGGTGAACTACATGGATGCATTGTTCTTGACTCCCAACAACAATGTTAAATCAAGAGATATATTGAATCATTGGGTAAAAGAGCCATCGAAGTTTAGGAAGACACCCAACCAGGTCTACAAGACAAATTCACTCAAGAAGGCTTACCAACTCCTGGTCATCTTTGCATGTCGCTTGTATGGTTAAGAGAGAAAATAGACCTCCCCGCAGAGTTGGGTTGTTATGTTAGATCAGTTTTAAAATGAAGGGAGGTGTTTCAACTTGTCACACATGTTGTCTCTTCATCTAAAAGTGCACGTGTCAAATGCCCTGAATCCACATAAGGATGAATAAGCAAGATTTATATGTCTGCATACCTACTTAATGCAATTAGTTCCCAATAGAAGTTCCATGGCATGGGTTGGACATGGACACCATCAGAGGAAGATGTGAATTTTTATTGTAAGTTTCTCTTTGAGTGTAGTTACCAATGAGTTATGACGAGGCTACTTGACCACTTTATCACCTCACTGTACAAGATGATATTTGAACAAGATCAACCTTGCATGTCCTAGGAAGTGATACAGGAATTTCTCAACATTGAAGATTGGTATGCCTCACCTGGTCGCACCTTCAACAAGATGTTTGGCTTGGAGAAGCCTCCACATGAACTAATGAGCTTTACCATAGACAAGTTGGTCATGCAAGAGGTTGCATACCACATCTCCATAGGGTTGTCAACAACACTGCAGAGGAGAAAGAAGGCACCATGACATCCTCTTCCTTTGCAAATTGGGTTGTACGAGATCCATACCTTGAAAGATGAAGATGTTAAGATCGAGGACTTGAAGAAGTTTGGGTTAGGCACGAAGAGTTTCATTCCATATTATCCATGCTACATATGCAAGAACCACTATGTGAAGGTGTACTTCCCATGGGTCCATGGGGCATGTCATTGGGAAAAGAAATATCCTTGGAGGTATTACTATAACTCCTCTAGGATCAATGCACCGGTCAACATGGCTGTAGAATGGAAAGTGGCACTACAGGTAACGACAACATAGGAAGAAACAACAAGAGAAACAATGAGAAAAACATCAGCACAAGACAAAGGAAAGAGGAATATTGTCGAGAGCACAAAGGTTTAGAAAAGCTACAAGTTCAAATAATATCCACTTGTTGAGAGAGTAGCTTTGGAGATAGAAGTAAAGAGATGAAAACACGATAGGAGAGTAGTGCAGAGAAAGAGGGAGAAGCAAAGATGGGAAGAGACAGAAATGAGATTGTAGGAGGTAGAGAAGAAGTTGAAAGTAGAACAAGAAATTAGGAGCAAAGAGAATGAAGAAAGGTAGAAACAAGAATAGGAAGAAGGACAAGGCACATTGGTAGAGAAAACTACAAAGATACAACTTGAGACAAGAAAGCAGTGAACAGATGATGAACAAAGTGAGAAGGTGCAGGTTCAGGAAGTTTCCCAGTAGGTTGAGCAGTTGGTTGAGGTAACAGACATGGAGATGGAACTAGAGCTAGAGGACCAAGACATCGATCTCATGCTGAGGGTTTCCAATGTCATACCACAGTGTTTGCCACCTCCATAACCACAACTAGTTCAGAGCAAGAAAGGATAAGGCTTTCCCCTTGATGATGATTTGGAGACAGATGTGTAGAATCTGGCATTTGACGAGACATGATAGAGGATTGTACAAGCACGAAGAAAGCAGCTCTCGGATGATCATACATCACCTGCACACATAGAGGAAAGGGTAATTGTACAAGATGTTAGAAGACATCCAGTTGCCATGGCTGAGGATTTTAAGGCTTATGTAGAAGCCATGAGTTCGATAGTCAAGTTCTTGATAGCAGAGAATGATGGAATGGCGAAGGACTTACAAGAGGCCAGGCTAAGAGTAGAGTAGTTTGCAGGATCCACCATGACAGAGATGAAGAAAGAAATAGTGGTGGAGATATCAACTTTGGAGGCCTCCACACAAACAATGTCTATAATATTTGTCACCGTTCACAAAGTGGTTGTCCGTTTATATGGATTTCAAAAGCAGTGCGCACAAACAACGCAAACTCTCAAAGACATTCACACGGCTATTGTACACATGAAAGAGTGGACAATGAGGTACAAGGGAGCCTTGATTTACCTGCACAAGAAGATGAAGCCACAAGCTAAGCTTGCAAAGCACATATTCCCTTTTATATGGATTTCAATAACAGTGCGTGCAAAAAACCCAAGCTCATAAAGACATTCACATGGATATTGTACACATGAAAGAGTGGACAATGAGGTACAAGGGAGCCCTAATTTACCTGCACAAGAAGATGAAGCCACAAGCTAAGCTTCACAAAACACATATTCATATGCAGATCCAAAATTATAAGTAGCTCCCTCCGCCCATCACTAGCATCGAGGCTTCCTATTCACAATTATTAAGTAGTTTGGATATCATAGTAAGAATGCACAAGGTCCCTTCCATCGGAACCCTCACCCAGGCGATGAGGAAGAACCAAGTCACATTGGATTTTGATGAGTACATAAAGAAGTTGACGTGTGAGGCCACTAGTGATGACTTGCATCTCAATGCAAAGAAAATGAAAAGGTATATCAGTGGTCTAGCCACACTCAAGAGAGTGTTGCGCATGATTTAGGATGAGATGGACACAGGTTTTAGAACCATATACCTGGAATCCACGGAGGAAAGGGTCCACTACTAAGATGCCATCAAACAATATTGGGACACGATAGAGCAATACCAAGCTTTGTATCAGTTCATCACTGAAGATCACCACTAAAAGGTTGCCGAGTTGGTCTTTCCCCAAGACCCCGAGTGATGTTGTTTTTCTTGTCACGTTGACTCAAGTCTATTTTTGTCCCACATGGGTATATGTGGAAATTGTATTTTTGTTAACCTGTTGTAAGTGGAATTCTAAGTGTCATTCGTGGAATGTGAACAACCATTGTTGTAATATGAAGAGTCAGGAGGGTAGTCCAAGGGTCAAATGGAAATGTCAAGGGTCACCCCACCATTTGCTATATATAAAACCTCATAACTCATAGAATAGGGTTTTGGGAGTGAAGATTTTGGCTACGCATTTCTTAGAGAAGGCTTGGAAAGTATTGTGACAAGCTTTGGCTTCTCCATAGTGCAAAGTGGGCACATCTCTTTGGAGGAGCAAGTCGTGTTGATTTTAATGTTCCATTATTGGGGCTAGTGGCTGTCAATGGTATATGTATGGATGGAACTTTCACTTTATATAATATAACAGAGCCAACACGTTTTCATGCAAATGTTGTTATGGTAGTTGGACTATTCTGGTTTCTTCAGAAATTTATGTTATTTAAGTTACGCATTCAAGTATGAACTAATTTGTATATGATTGTATGAATCTAGTTGAAATCATGTTGTTGGTTAAACCTGTCACTTTGGATTGTGGAACTATTCTTCTTTCCAGCTTGTGATGTCATCCAAATCGTGTGTTCCTTTCAAGATGTGTACTATTACAAGCTTCTAAGGGACACACTTCCTTTTCCCTCTTCGTGTGTTAGAACCCCCATGCATCTCACTTGGCTCGCTTCAAGGTCACACACTTTCTTCCAACAAAGATATCACACTTACATCTACGCACTACTGTAGTCAAGGGATAGATTTATTACCCACTACTGGGACTCATACTCCAAATAGTATGAGGTTTAGTTGGGAATTGTTACCAGGGAGATCCCTTAACATGTTGGCAGGTCCATCACTGTCAACATTTTTGGCTAGAAGGAGGGTTGGGTGGCAAGTTGAGTCCTCAAAGTATGTTTTGAATCTCTGCACATCTTTCATGACTTACATTACAGTTAATCCTTTGACACGTTTGTCTCAAATATGTGATTTTGAAGTGTCGGAGGATCTCCTTAATGACTTGTCATGTAACACATATGATGGTGAAGGCATATAAACTTTGCTTAGTTATGGAGTGGTCTTCATGGGCTTCTTGTGAAAGGAATGAAATCTAGGAGGATCACATTGCCCGCTCGTTGTTCACATTCACATTTAGAGGGCATGCACTACAACGGTATATGACATTGCTTGCAACCTCCATTCACTCTTAAGTTTAGATGATCAGAGAGTTGGATCATGCTTTCTATCATTATGACCATAAAGCACTCAATAAAAAAATTATGTTGTTATGAAAAGCACCTGATGAATCTCTTTTACAATTTTGGAAATGCTTCCAAAATGTCACTTTTCAAATCCCAGAAGATGAAATTGATTGGAAATTTCTCAATGAAATATTTCAGCATCTTCTTCAGATATCTACAAATCCACATATCTTAGAATCATTTGAACCCCTCCCAGAATACCTCCATGTTAGAGCTACTAAGTCTAAGTCGAACAAGGTTGCTGTCAGAAGTGACCCTCTATCTGCTTCTCATCAAACATCTCTAGCTCAACAATGCGAGGTGGGATAAGGTGAAAGTACATATGTTGAACTGCAACATCCTCTCACCCCACATGCTCTGAACATCTACGCAAATTTTGCTTGCAATCCTGTTGGTTGTCACATGAAATTGTTCTCTCAACCTCTGTCCTCTCATTCTCTTGATCCTCCGGATTGTACTGTGTTGTGTTATCTTGTTCCGAACTCCACATTTGTTGTTCACGCAGATCAATTTGTTGATGAAGTTGGTGTTGAGAAGGCAACCTGTGCTATCATTTCTGAAGACTACGTGTGGGAATCTGAGCAATAACATGAGGTGAAGGATGACCTCCTTTTGTCCACACCTCATTTGCTATTTCCTGACATCTTTTGTGATTCTACTATTTCTAATTTGTCTTGTGAGAATCCATCCCTGGATGCTGTTACTTCCGATCATTCACTTAACACATCTGATGTCAGTTTGTCGTTGCATTGAGGAGAGGACACATCTCTATTTAAAAATCCTCCCAATCTATCATCTTTTCTTTCTGAAAAAGAGGGTGGACATTCTTGTTTCTCATCAACCCCTCTGTATGATTCATCATATCATGAGGGTGTTGATGAATGTATTGGATTTTCTGAACATGGTTGTAGTGATCTATTTACTCCATTTTATCATGACGTTGATTCATTCGTTGTTGATCTTTCTAAGCCACTGGTCTTTGATGATCTACCCACTGATGAAGTGGAAACTACTCAATCTATCGAGGCACTTCAACCCGATCTGATGGTTATGTCATGTCCTCATTGTCTTGTGGTCAATTCAGCTTTCGATCATAAATTTGTTGAAACACCACAGGCTCCTCATTACTCTCATGTTTGCAATGAAGATCAATCTCATCCAAAGATTTCACATCCTCCACCACAATCACATGATCCCATCACTCATGGATTGGGGGAACCATATACAATGATCACTCTTGCTAAGAGGAAGTTTTCTTCCTTTTTCATGTTTTCTCACATGTCATGGTTAGAAGAGTGTACGTTCTCATTGTTTGTGCACAGTGTGTTGCAACACCATGGTATGTCCGTAGAATGTTTGTCTTGCTCTTTTACTCTTTTCTTTTCTATGGAGGCATTTAAATTTTGAGCATGTTGATCTTCACTGTATCATATTTCTTATGTGTTGGTTTACTTGAACATCTTTCTGGTTGATTATTCCTTCACCAACATGGGCCAACCAATGCACCAGTAGTTTCATTGGAAATATCTCTTTACGTGAGTAGACCCATTCATTGTTTAGCGTAGCAATAGGAGTAATTTTTTCTTCTTGTTTTCTTTGTTTGCATGTTTACTTTGCTTTCATGTTTTTTCTTTCATTTACTTCTTTTATTTTCTTGTTTGTTTTTTTTCTTGTCATGCACCTGTAGGTTTAGCTTCACATGAAACTATTTTTGGCTCTTGAGACAAGCACGGTGAAGTATAAGAGGACTTGTAAAAATATCAACAGTTGATTATCTTTTGTCCTCTCTGTTTATGAAGAGATTGTTGTCTTCAATTAATGATACCCTAATGGAAAATATGTTCTGTTCATAGCGAGTCTTGGTGAAAATGCAATGCTTGCACTTTTAACTAATATCGCCTACTCTAATTAGTTTTTTTTTTCTATATTCGGTTAAACCTTCTCAAATCAGTCAAGTAGAGTGAGGTGAGGGGTAAAAACTTAACAAGTATGTCAGAGGTATATATAAAATACTTTTCTGAAGGGAAAACCTCTTCTGCTCTCAATAAGTCGGGATCCCTCTTCTGCCTCACGAAAATAAATAAGTGCCTATGCACAATTATTTGAAAATGAAAAAATGAAAAATGAAAATAAAATAAAGGTGAAAGAAGAGAAAGGCTTCCTGCATAGAGAGGTGATGCAAGTATCTTCGCTGGGGTACTGACCAAGCTCATTGGTAGAGGAGTGATTCTTGTGTTCTTGCGTGACTCTGCCAGGGTATTGTTGAGGCCTACTGGTAGCGGAGAAACAATAGAGATGAAACTAAAAATATGATAGTTGTATTACTTGTGCTTCAATATACCCCTATTCCCCAATCGAAAGAAATTAGTTGACTTGGATTTGTATGTGTGTTGAACGATCAAGAGAATGGTAGGGACTATATCTTTAACACAATCTAATGTATAAGCCATGATGATCAAAGAATCAAACAATACTTTCGAATGGGTTAGACTCGGTTTACGAAACAAAGTCCATACAAAGAGTTGGAGTTCTACTAGTGTCTCGCCAATGTTGTAGCGGCTACAACAACCCTCCAAAATTTTTCCTTCACTTTGTTTTGGAGCCTCCCTCCTCAAAATCATACCAACATGTCTTGCACTACATAAGTACTTGTGTTTTTATTTGAATTTTATCTTTCACTCCCTAGATTGTGTTCGCTAACTTGTTTTGTTGACCAACCACAAGAAAAATGCATGACTTGGTTCTCTTCTGGTTCTTTTGCTATCTTGGAAAACTCCACAATCCTAGAGGGCAACCAACCTTGCTCTAAGGAATTGTGCAGAGTAGCCTAGTAGTCAACCCTTCTTTCCATAAATGTGTAGATTAGTTCGGTAGAAAACCTTGCTCAGAGAAGTAATGAAGAACATCTAGACATTGGGTTTCGGCTTAGGAATTGCATAAACCTAGTTGGTAGCTTGTCTTCAGTTGGGAAATTGTACAGAGCATGAGAGGCAGCCAGAGCCACCCAACACAGGAATTGCGTAGAAGCATTCCTCATGTTGTTGTCTAATGTATGTGTTGGCAAGTTGCCCAGTTCCCTCCAGAACTGCACAATCTTCCCATGCATGCATGGCAACCCTTTCCAGAAAAAGAAAAAAGAAAAAAGAAAAAAGAAAAAAGAAAAAAGAAAAAAGAATCCCTAAACAATAGGGATGTATTTTTAGCACTGGGAGTTACATGCAATTTGATTTTAGAAACTTCTTACCAAGTGTCACTTTTTCCTAGATTTGTGGCATGCACGACATAAACTCTAAATCATCTAAATCTATTTAAATGACACCCTAGAGCTCATTCTACACACTCGATCTTGGAGCTCTAGAGTTATCGAGGCATCTAGGAACCTTCAGCACAATCGACACAACTTTTCTAGGTAATTTTTTCTTTTCAAGTATTTTGCTTATTTTTATGTCGCTTTTTTTCCTTGGCTTGTGTGAGTGTTGCTTTGCATGTTTTGTTGAATGACTAATGGCGTTTTAGTTTGTTTTAACTTGTAAAAGTGTTGTTTCAAGTTTTGCATTGTCTTTCTTAAGCCTCACATGGATAACATTGTTTTTGCACTAACAGTTGTCATTGCAGCAACCCTCTCCACTAGCTTTGTTGTTTGTCCATTTGACTTATTCCTGCATTAGTTTTGATTGCATGCATGATCATTCACTCTTGTATATACCATCCTTTTCTTTTGATTTCGAATCTACTCATTTTCAAGTCGCCCTTGGGTAGATCTGGGCTACCTTGGCTCAGATATTGCTTTCACTGGCATGGTCTGTGCATTCTTGAACTCGAGGCTCTTCCTCGGCCCCAAGAATTATGAAGAGTCTATGTGTCACTAGCCTCTAGTTATGTTTTGTGTTGTTTCGGGAGTCAGTGCCTAGTCTTGCCCACTGGAATTTCGTTATGCGCAATCCCAACCAGTAGTGAAGCTAGACTAAACTGGGCATTGCACAATTCCAGTCCACTGTCAACCTCATTGGACTCCATTCTACGCAGTTCCAATCAACATCAAGCTTAGTGGTAACTGATACTATGCAATATTCAATTCTAGATGACAGTCCCCAACCTCCCAGAGTCACTACTATGTAATATTTCCCAACAGTCACCTGGTTTGTTGCATGATCGATCGGTGAAGTGCATTGTGTTTTAAACTGACATTTTCTTGTCATGAGTGTCTGCTCTATCTCCAGGTACATCAATTATTGAACAGTCTCTCAGCAATATAGGCATCATGGTTTCTAAGAGAGTTGGATCAAAGGACACTGTAGAGAGAAACACTAGAGATGTGGTTGAATAGGTGCCAATAAAGATGCCCATCTATGGAGACACACAATTGTTCATAGAGAAAGACATGAAGATGACATGGAAAAAATAAAGGACATATTTGCAGGCACTTTCAAGGAAGATCTGGAAGATCATCAAGTCTATGTCAACATTGATAATTCAGGCTTATACAAGGTTGCATGCAGGTACCCCACCTTCCTATGCACAAATATTATTCACTGGGTTGTCTCACATACTGATCCCGAGACGATGACATTGAGAAGCACCAGTGGGACACAAATTTCCACCTTCAGGTTGGAAAACTAGCATTAGATGTATCAATTGTTGCAGTCGGTGAACTACATAGATGCCCTGTTCTTGACTCCCCACAACAATGTGAACTTAAGAGATATCTTGAAGCATTGGTTAAAATAGCCATCAAATTTCAAGATGACACTCAACCAGGTCTATAAGACGAAGTTACGCAGGAAGGCTTACCAACTCCTGGTCGTCTTTGCATGTCACTTGTATGGCCTAGAGAGCACAGAGACCTTCCTGCAGAGTTGGGTTGTTCAGTTAGATACGTTGGAAAATGAAGGAAGCAATTACAAATGGTCAGACATGTTGGCTCTTCATCTGAAAGTGCACATGTCCAATGCCCAAAATCCACCTAAGGATGTAAAAGCAAGATTTTATATGTCCCCATACCTTCTTGATGCAATATGTGCCCAATAGTAGTTCCCTGCCATGGGTTGGACATGGACACCATCAGAGGATGCGGTGAGTGTTTATTGTAAGTTTCTCTGGGAGTGCAGATACAAAGGAGTTATGACAAGGCTATCTGACCACTTCATTTCCCTGCTATACAAGATGATATTTGAACTGGACCCACCTTGCATGTCTTAGGAAGTGATGCATGTATTGCTCAACATTGCAGATTTGTATGCCTCACCCAGTGGAACCTTCATTAGGATGTTTGGCACAAAGAAGCCTCCGCATGAGCTACTAAGGTTTGCCATGGACAAGTTGTTCATGCAAGAGGTTTCATACCACATCTCCATAGGGTTGTTAACAGCACTGCACAGGAGGAAGAAGGCACCATGGCCTACTCTTTCTTTGTATATTGGGTTGTATAAGATCCGTACCTTGAAATATGAAGATGTTGAGACCAAGGACTTGAAGAAGTTTGGGTTCAACACTAAGAGTTTCAATCCATATGATCTGCATTGAATATGAAAGAACCATTGCGTGAGAGTGTACTTACCATGGGTCCATGGGGCATGTCATTGGCTAGAGGAAGATCCTTGGAGAGGAAGAGACTTGGAGGTATTGATATAACTCCTGGCTAGAGGAAGATCATTGGAGGTATTTCTATAACTCCTCTAGGCTCAATGAACTAGTCAACATGGTTGTAGAATGGAAAGCGAAATTGCAGGAAGAAACAACAACAACAGTAGTGAGAAGCAAATTGGCACAAGACAAAGGCAAGAGGAATATTTCTAAGAGTGCATAGGCTGAGAAAAGCTACAAGTTCAAAGAATATCCACTTGCTGAGATATTAGCTTTGGAGATAGAAGCAAAGAGGTGAGAACGTGATAGGAGAGTAGCACAGAGAAACAGGGGGCAACAAATATTATAAGAGACAGAAAGGAGACTATAGGAGACAGAGAAGAAGCTGAAAGAAGAAAAATAACTTAGGAGGAGAGAGAATGAAGAAAGGAAGAAACAAGAATAGGAATAAGCAAAAGGTTCATTAATAGAGAAAACTGCATAGATACAGGTTGAGACAATAGAGAAGCGAGCAGATGATGAACAGGGTGAGCAGGTGTAGGTTCACGAACTTGCCCAACAGGTTGAGGAGTTGGTTGAGGTAACAAACATGGAGACGGAACATGAGATAGAGGACCAAGACATCAATCTCGTGCTAAGGGAATATGAGGTTGCACCACAGTCTCCTTCACCTCCATAACCACAACCAGTCCCGAGCAAGCAAGGGGAAGTTGTTCTCCTTGATGATGATCCAGAGACGAATGCGTACAATCTGGCATTTGACGAGACACAATAGAGGATTATATAGGCATGAAGAAAGCATCTCTCAAATGATCATACATCACCTTCACACATAGAGGAAAGGGTAATTGTACCAAATGTTAGAAGAGATCCAATTGCAACGACTAAGGATTCTAAGGATTATGCAGAAGCCATGAGTTTGATAGTCAAGTTATTGATAGAAGAGAATGATCGAATGGAAAAGGACTTGCAAGAGGACATGCTGAGAGTAGAGAAGTTCATAGAATCCTTCACGACAGAGATGAAGAAAGCAATAGTGGGGGAGATATCAACTTTGGAGGCCACCATGTGGACAATGTATAAACAATTTGTCACTGTGAAAAAATAGGTTGTCCATTTATATGGCTTTCAAGAGATGTGCGAGAAAACAACCCAAAATCTCAAAGAAATTCATATTATTATTGCACACATGCAAGAGTGGAAAATGAGGTACAAGGGAGCCCCACTTTACATGCACAAGAAGATGAAGCCACAAGTTGAGCTTAACAAAGCATGGATTTGGATGCAAATTTGGAATTATGAGCATCTCCCTCCACTCATTACTAGCATCAAGGCTTCCTATGCACAATTGTTTAGGAGTTTGGATGTCATAGTGTGAACACACAAGATTCCTTCCTGCAGAACCCTCACCTAGGCCATGAGGAAGAACTAAGTTATGTTGGATGCCGACAAGTACATAGAAAAATTGATGCACGAAGCCACTAGTGATGAATTGCAACTAAGCATAGAGAACATGAAGATAGTGGTCTAGCCAAAGCCAAACTGAAGATAGTGTTGCACATGCTTCAGGATGAGCTAGACAAAGGTTTCAGAACCATATACCTGGAAGTCATGAAGGCAAGGGCCCGCTTCGAAAAATATGCCATCGAATAGTACAAGGACACAATAGATAAGTACCAAGCTTGGTATCAGTTCATCGCCAAGGATCACCATGAAAAGGTTACTGAGTTGGTCTTTCCCCAAGACCCTGAGTGATGTTGTTTGTCTTGTCAGGCTGACTCAAGCCTATTTTTGTCCCACATGGGTATATGTAGAAATTTTATTTTTGTAAACATGTTGTAAGTGAAATTCCAAGTGTCATTGGTGGAATGTGAACGATCATTGTTGTAAGATGAAGAGTCATGAGGCTAGTCCAAGGGTCCAAGGGAAATGTCAAGGGTCACCCCACCCTTTGTTATATATAGAACTCATAGAACAAGCTTTTGGGAGCCAAGAGTTTGGCTAGGTATTGCTTGGAGAAGGCTTGGAGAGTATTATGACGAGCCTTGGCTTATCCAGAGTGCAGAGTGGGTACATCTCTTTGGAGGAGTAGGCGATGTTGACTCTAATGTTCCACTATTGGGGATAGTGGTTGTCAATGGTGTATGTATGGATGGGACTTTCACTTTATATAATATAACAGAGGCAACACATTTTTATGAATATGTTATTATGGTAGTTGGACTATTCTAGTTGCTTTAGCAATGTATGTTATTTAACTCACACATTCATGTATGAAATATTTTGTATATGATTGTATGAATCTTGTTGAAATCATGTCGTTGGTTTAACTCATCAATTTGGATTGTGGACTATTATTCTTTCCATCTTGTGATATCATCCAACTCGCATTTTCCTTTCAGGCTGCGTACTATTACAGGCTTCTAAGGGACACACTTGTGTTTCCCCCTATGTGTGTTAGAACCCCCATGCATCTCACTTGACTGGCTACAAGGTCACACACTTTCTTCCGACAAAGATATGACACTTATGACTACATGTTGTCGCAGTAAAGGCATAGCTTTACTACTGACTTCTAAGACTCCTACTCCAAACGGTCTGAGGTCTAGTTGGGATTTCTTACCAACGAGATCCCCTGACATGTTGGTGGGTCCAAAACCGTTAATAGGTCCCAAATGTTCATTTATATGAGGATCATATTATGCATATAAAACTCATTAGAACATATCCTAGTGTGGGTGCTCATTTGGTTTATTATGGCTAAGGAAATTGGCAAAGGCTTTGGAAAAGAATGAGGCATTAATTGCCATTTTATTTATGAAAAAATAATGGAAATAGGAGAAAAGGAAGGTAAAAGGTCATAGGTTTCATGTGAGGAGGAAAATGAAGGAAAATAATTGAAATTGAAGAAAATAGAGGCCTCATTGATAGAAAGGCTTATGAGGATTAGTTGGTAAACTTTTGTCAGTTCATTTTTGGAGCTCTCTCTCTAGTCTCTCTCTCTCTCATGCTCTTGGATACTTAAGATTTTTCTTGGAGAACTTCAACATTGGATCAAGGAAAGGAAATAAGGAAAAGGGAAGAATATCAAGCAAGGAAGAGCAGGATCACGCAACAATAACACAATTATCCGCAGGAATCAAGCAACATTTATGATTTCCTTGCTAGTTTTGACATGCTAGTTATGCATGTGTGTTCTTAGTTCTCTTGTTGTCACAACCATGGGTTTTGCCAAGTGTGACAGTGTTCTTTAGCCCTGCCTTTACATTTTCAAATAGACATGGAGTTATGGGTTCTCTTGTATTTAGTTGAGCTAGATTTTCGGATGGTTTTGAAACTTAATGAGACGTTCTCTCAAAGGAAGAACATATGACCTAGTAATACCTGAACTAGACTAGGATTGTGGTAAAGATGGATTTTTTATGCCTCAGTGGGCCTAGGAATCCTCAACCGATGAATGTCGACATATATGGTAAAGCCTAGAGGTGTGTGCCCTCGATCAGGCCTAGGAATCCTTAACCGATGAGTGGAAGGATATATGGTAAAGCATGGAGGGTGGAGTCTTGATTAGGCCTAGGAATTATCGACCATTATATGGAGGGATATAAATTCTGTTAAAGCCTAGTTCTATTGATGAGGGTGAGGTGGTTTATCCTCAAGAATCCTTGGTTAATTTTGGTTATGAGTCCCACATTCATGCTCAGAATATGGCATTGGGGTGATTGGCTGAAAGAAATATTTGGTTCAACCAATCTGTGGTTGGGTGGTACGTGGAAGTCCTAAACTTGGTTGGCTTATGCATTCATTAATAAGAGTTTCTTCTCCTTTTTATTTAATGTGTAAATGTACTAGCTCATATGTGTTATTCATTGTTGTTGTATCATTGTATTTTTGTTGGTTATATGTTGGTTATAAGCTTGGTTTGTGACCGTCTTGATATATGGCTCTCATCATGTTTTGATTAGAAATCAAATGAACAATGAATATAAGACCTAATATATGATAATTTATATATTGTGATGAGACATAAATGCTTTTTTACGAGTATCATATAAGTATGAGACACCTATGCTAAAATATGTTATTATGACCTGTAGGTTTCATATTTGTGACATGTTTGATGAAATTCTTGTCATGGCTGGTAGGGGTCCAATCAAGTAATTGGTTAAATGTTTGCATTAGTATCCTTGTTTCCGTGTTATTTACAATTCCTAATGTTTTCATGAAGTTCTAGGGTGTGGCCAAAGTCCCGACCCTAAAAATGTGGCACAAAATCTAGGGTCTCTAGAATAGAGTAAGGTGGAAAAGTCCACAGTCGATGGGATGCGGGCTTATGGGAGTGACTGAAGGGTCTCATCCAATTGCTTGCCTTGTAATGGGAGTAGATGAGGGTCCAAATTAGTGAAATGCTAATTTTTCTCAGGGGTTGATTACTTAGAAGGGTTGGTTGGGTCCTCAAGAGTTTGTAGCATGTGTGGAAGGCCAGATTGGTTGTGTCTTGTCAGTTCCACTTCCTTAAGGTAACCTAAGAGGTTGAATCACATCATAGTATCGTTGCATCACATGTTTACCCTAGTGGACCAGTTATCGTGGGTAAATGTGGGAGGAGGGTGTTACATAGTGGTATCAAAGCATGGTTCACCCCTTAGACTAGATGGAAAAAATGTGTTTGTCATGTGTACATGTCAATTGCATATGTGTTCTTTATGCTTGTGGTATATGTTATTATTGTGTATGCATAGTGACAGTCATTATTGTCGATGTGTCACCATGTGGAAGTTGATGATGTTTTTGTTTGTATGTGTTTTTCATGAATGCATGTCAGTTGTATATGCATTTGTTATCCATGTCAGTGTCTATATGTTGTTATGCATGCATTATTTTGGGCATAGTTTCCATGCATGAGGTCAATGTATGCATTTTAGGTCATCATGATGTTTCTGGTATGTTATGATGTTGATGTGTTGGTTGAGATAGAGCAGGAGGTGGAGACCATGAGAGTGAGGTTGCGTCACTAGACTCCAGAGTAAGAGAAGATCGTCATATAGGTTTGTATGTTAGGCATGTAGATATGCAGTTAATGGTTGTTATAAGAATTAGGGTTACTTATATGCTTGTCATTCTATTGTTGTTGTGGTTACATGTATGATAAATGGTAGTTGATCAGTGTAGCGATATGCACATGTGTCAGATAGTCATGAATGATAATAACCTGTTGTTGTATGCATTGTGGTCATATGCCTGATGTTTATGGTCACTACAGTTAAGGTCTTGATGTTATTATGTTTTGTGCTAATTTAGATTGACCTATGTAGATGATTCTAGTTATGACATTTAGGTATGAGTTAATAAATTGTGATATTATGTCATAATAATTTAGACTCACGAATATGTAATTGTTATGCATGAATGCCAATTTTGTATGAGTTTATGATGTGAACATGTTAGCTAGTTATTGTTATGAATATCATGACCTGATTATGTTTGACTTGACGTGTTGTGAAGTTATATCGTCCAAATCTTGATTGATTGTGCATACAAGATATCCTCCCCTAAGATATGTTGAGGTATGAGTTTCTTATGTCATCTCTTGGTGTTTTAATGTTTGATTATGTCGTCTACTTGGTGTTCAGTGTTTATTATGTTGTCTACCTATTGTTTAAATGTTTTATTAATTGCATGATATGAGTATGTGTCTATACTCAAGGAATGATCTTGTTTAAGATGGTTGTACTAACACATATGTGTTGAGACAACTGATATCCGCTTGAGTCTAAGTAGGTGCTAGTTGTAGTAGTATGATTAATGATTGTTAGTTGATTATGACATGGTTGTTAGTATTGGAAAAGTTTGATTTCAATTAATACACATGATATTCTGATCCTTGGAACATGTGGCTTGTTGTTGTCTACCCTACTATTGTATGTGTGTCAAGAGGGCTTCATTGAACATCTCTCGTTTAGAAATAGTTTAATTAAACATATGGGAAAATTTTTTACCCTGGTGGTACACTAGGAGCCTCTAGTGCCATCTTTTGCATTAATATAATCCTTCACCAAGTAGGTGTAGTAGTGTAATAAGAGAACATAAGAAAGGAATGATGGTTTGGTTAATGGTCGAGAAAGTCTTAGTTCAGATCGTCATCCATCTCTACCCAACCGGTCCCTAGGGACACTTCTATTGGGTAACTTACATAGTAAATAAACTAGCGCTACCCCACAGAGTGGAAAATTTAGCAGGGAGGGATTTTCCAATTGTCAACCCATATTTATTATGGGGGTTCTTGGCTTGATCTTGCCCCCCATTCATTCACCCACTTGAGAAAGTTGGGGACCACCCACCATGCCATGGATCCATGGATATAATCAAAGAGTGAGTACCAAAGGTAAATGGTAAATCCCCCCCACCCCCTTGCTCCTATCTTCCTATAACCTCCCCAATCATCCTCTTCCACGTGTCCCCCACATGAAATCATTAGACGTTAGACAACCTTTACCCCTCTTCATATAAAAATCCTTTTCGATACAACGATTTGAGTTTAAATTGAATTTCCTATTCATAATTTCTCCCGTCATTTGAGCTAGTGTGCATCGATGTTCAAACCAACGAATTGATCCAAGGCTCCCACCAACACCATTTGATAGATCTCACTGAGTAAACTAGGTAACCTGCTAGTCTCCTCACCAGAAAATTGTTTGTGTCTATGTTAAAAATGAATAAACTAGCTCCAAACACCCCCAAAGCTCGGGAAGACAAGCATGTGTCCTATGACGAGCAAATGATGGACACAAAGGCTCAAAATTTCAAATCATCCTATCCTTAACACCTGTCAGATCTTGGCTTTGACTTGTATAGACACCATTTTAGGGCGGAAGACCCTTTTAGAGTCGTTGACTCATGAGTCTAATATAAAATTACGTCCTATGTTCATAATTTCCCTGAGTTTACCTCATGGCTCATTGCATCCTATGTTGAAAAAAAGAACTACTTCATATATTCTACCAGAGTCAAAACCCTGGAGGGAACCCCTAAACTGATACATAAATATTTAGTGTACTGAGTTTCTCCTACACCAAAAAATTTCACTGAGACCACTTTATTCTATGGTTATGCTACCCTCTTAGTTGGGGAACTACATGCCTTCTTGCAAATTATCTTGGCCCCTGGTCACCAAGCCTTACCTATTATTGATACTTTCCTAGTATCTGTATTCATAGAGACAGTGCAACCCATCCTTACTGTAATTTCCCTTTTGTTTGGAGAAGTTGATGTAACCATTGCTACAAAATCCATTGTAGTGTTTCTGAGGTATATGATGCAACCATGCCATATGTTTAACATACATTCTTTCCTAGCTGAGTCCATCAAGTTCCAACTAGAATACATTTCTATCACCTCGTTCTTCAGATACTCTTCACTAATATTTTATTTGTTCATATAAACTCATGCTGATGAATTTGAGTGCCTAGATCTCAGTCTGATGGCCCCAAACAAGCAGAGGAATTATTTTTTTTATTTTCATGTTGTTGTTAGGTGGAAACCAAACCATGAGAGCTACTCCCAATTTATATTCTATTACATGGACATTGCTTATAATATCATTGATAAGGTATCCCCCCAAGGATCCTTCCCCGGCAAAAAGAGATCCTCTATCTCAGCAAAGACACCAGGGTGGGTGACTAGTATTTATTTGAGGAATATATAAATATTACGCTTTATGGGTGCGAACTTCCTCCTCATTGCCTACCTTCGGTCATGACTATGAGGATATTTTCTTGGGAGTTTATTAGATAGAGCCTAAATGTGGACCTAGTCCATTTTTTCCTTGCTAAAAGGGGGTATATGTTCAAGTTGTGTAAGCTTGTAGGTCCTTTAATTATTAACACCAAACATGCCTTTCAGGAAGCTGAGGAATTACTGAAAGAAATGGATTTTGAAATGGTGTATATTTGGAAGTATGACTCTCATGGTGTCATTTCAAAGAAGAGAAAAATAATTAATTATTCAAATTATGATCATGAGTGTAGGCCTAATATTGAATGGAAGGCTAAATTTGATTCATGGCCCATCAGAAAAGAGATGGAGATTGAGACTCTAGCAACAAAATACAAGGCATAGAAAAGGACTGTGGATGAAACTAGGGGCGTGGAGATGGAGGAAATTCACACCAACAAGAAATCTAAGACCCAAGAAGCAGAGGAAGAGGAAATTGAAACCATACTACTAGATATTAAAGCAAACTGACTAGGCTTCGAGGTGACTTTATGAGACCCACTGCAAGTTGCTTCTTCCTCATCTTTGGAGGTAGCCATTTTGAGTTCTACATTGGGATAAACTATGAAAAAACCTAGTTGGAATGCAAGGAAAATAATTGAAGAAATAAATAAGAATATTAGGGAAGAGATGTAACAACAAATGACATCACATTTTGTCGCATATCAGACTAGAATCCTGGTTGCTATGGACCTAGAGAGGAACCATATGAATTTTTTTTGCAATACTCCTTGGCATAGTCACTACCATTAGGCTCACATTTCAAGGCTTTAGATGTGTCTTTGGACCTAACGAGTGTCCTCTACCCAAAAATATCAAATTCCATAGGCAGGTGGGAGAAATGTTATACAATGAGTTAAACATGAATGCCATGACCATAAGTAAAAATGAGAAGTTGTTGGAGAAGGATGCAACAAAGTTGAAGAAAGAGATATATAATTATATATCTCTACATATGCATAAGGAGAAACTCAAGGAGCTATTTATGAAGCTAGGAATGAACCCAGAAGAAAAAGTTGCTTTTGAGACCCTTCTTCGGAGTTCACAAACCACGATTTAGGAGCTGATACACAAGCTAAAAATTCCTTCTAGTGAACATGTGCAGTACAAAGAGCTATCATGGGTGGAGAAAGAAAAAGATATCCTAGCCAAGGAGGTAATAGATAGGAACAATGAGGTTTTGGCTCTTAAGAAGAAGGTAGCATAGCTTTCGCAGAAGATAGACTCCCACATTTGTGTAGTGCTTGTGCTAGAAAATCCTCAAAATCCTACGAAAGATCTTACTAAGATCCTCACTAAGCTACAAATATAATAAGGGGAACTCAAGAAGGTACATATGGATTTGGGAAATTCCCAGTGAACCCTTACACAAAAGGAGAAACAACTGGAGACTATCAAGACTAATACAAAATTGGTTAGTTGGAATTTGTAGGAAACTAATCAAAAGATCACTGAGCTCAAAGATAGACTAAAAGGAAACATGTCTTTCCTCCAATCGAAATAAATGGTATGGGATGAAATAATACTATAGATGAAGAACCATTGGGAGTACATAACTCTTATGGTTGAGAAAAAGATTGTAATCAAATAATATGAGTTCTTCATCCTAGTTGCTAAGGAATAAGGTGAAAAGAATGCTCAAAATGCTAAGTAATTCATCCAATATGTCAATGAGAATCCATTTAGTGAATTGATCATTATAGATGTGGTGGATAGGGTGTTTACAATCATGGAGGCATCCAAAGTAGTCCAGAAAGAAGAGGCTAGAGCTAAATATGAAGAATTCCTAGAGGTTGTGCTGAAGGTTGTAGATGATTTTGAATTAGAGTTTTAACAGAAAGTTCGAGCAGGATGCCAAACTATTGGGAAATCATAGGAGTTCTTATCTTGTGTGAGAAATATGGTAAGATGCTGGTAGAGGCCAAGAGTAAGGTTGATTCATCCCACGAGAAGACTTCTACCTTGAAGGGTAAAATTATGGTCAATTATCTGAGGAAATATTTCCAACTACTAGGGTTGGTGAAGACTATATTTCCCCCAAGGGTGAATTATGCAGGACTTACAAATCTTAATATTTTCTATCAAGTGTTCTTTCATGATCTATACCAAGTGTAGTGTTATGGAAGAGATGTGACCAATTCATCAAACCTTCACTACTCTAGATAATTGATCCAAAAACTCTTCCTCCTGAACCGATCCACTACAAGTGATGATATTTATGATTGTTCCGATCATGACAAATTACTATTTTATGTTTTCTGTAATTATTTTATTTTTAAGAAATGAACTCGAGTTAGTTAGGGTTTGATCAGTACAATTGTGCTACTATCACACTCACATATTTCTGTAAGGGGTTCTCATATTGAGACTCGATAAAAATAGTTTATGATACATTATCAATGTTTTGGAATTTTGTTTCGAGAGGGAATATCTGTAATTGTGAATGGGATGTATGCCTTATTTGAATATTAATGAAAGTTTTTGGTGATTCTGGCTTACATGAGACTGTAGTATGTATTCTCCTCTCTGTTTATTCCATCTATATTCATTATTCTTCTTATATTACATGTAATAGTAGCTTTGGGATGTGTTTTTTTAATGAAACCATGGATTAGTATATGCCAAACACTGACTTAAGATGCCTGTGACTGGTAAAACTTAACATCCTTAGTATGCGCTCCATGTAGTCTAGCATATCATTTAATGTTCTTTTCACCCGTTTCATGTTGATTTTCAATGCACTCAATTATTAACTAATGCTTGTGTGTTTGACTTTATTTCTTTATAATTCTTCCTTGCCATCTAAAAAGACTAATAAACTATATGATCAAGTAATGATGGCCACTGAAGCCGGATCTTAATTCTTCTATGAGTATTACTTCGCTGCCAGATCGAAATTTCTTGTCTTAAAGAAGATTCTGAACCAATTCTATCTTAAGATATATTAAATATTGAGTGTAAGTGAACAATTCCAACAAATCCTATAAAAACGCATCAAGATGTCCTAGGCACTGGTCTCTCAACCTAGGGGTTGTCTCTAGGAGCTACAACATATTCTAATGCCTTTGCTGGGGACAAATATGAATATTTTCCTTGGGTATGACACTCTTACACCCCTCAGTTAGGTGAGTAAGAGGGGTTTTTGGTTGAATATTTATCACCTTGATGACTCCACTATTTAAATATTCATTTTAGCACCTTATCTTTCAAGAAACCCCTTACTCGGTCTGATTCTTCTCAACAGAAAACTCCCATTGTATTTGACCCTGAAAAAATCATATCTAGGAGGTTTTGGAACAAAAGGACTCCCATCACTTCAGATCCTATGATATCATTTCCTAAAGTGTCAACTTCTAGCTCTCATAAGGCTAAAATAAATTACCTTGAGTCCTCTATCAGATTCTTAGAGTATTTAGTAGAATGTTTCCATTTGTTTAGCTCGTTTTCCTCAAGGGTTAAAACTAAATAGGCTTTTTTCAGTACTCATATTTTCACATTCCATACCTTCCAAGAAGTTGAAGAAGTCCAATATATGCTTATAATTAAATCAACTCAAAAAATTTCCAGTGCTACATCTCAACTCTCGTCAATTACAATTCATATAGCCCATCAGCAAGGCCTTGTAGTAAATCTTCTGCCACCTCCAATGAAAAACATGGTTGTCCTTGGATTCCTACTCAATAGATATTCTCCACTCAACTTTCCACAACCTCTTAATGGGATGCCACAATATTACTTAAAGATCCTACCCAGGTTCATTGGAGAGGATGATTTTCAGCTCAAAGGCATGTTGAAATTTTTGTGCATTCGCTAAGAATTTGAATGTTGAAAATCTGGATGTTTTCCTAAGACTCTTTGTTCAGTATTTGGATGGAGAAGAAAGGAAATGGTTCAAGGACCTACCTACTGCTTCTATTAATACTTTGGAGGAGATGGAGAACACTTTCATGCAAAAATGGTGGGACAAAAGGGACCATCAGTACATCCCGACAGAGTTCAATGGAATGAAGAGAAAACAAAATGAGAATGTTTTAGAGCTTATAAGGAGATTCAATAAACTGTATAATATCCTCTGTGCTGAAATTAAACCCCCATAGGTTGCTTCCAAATTGGTTTTTGCTAGATCCTTTGAACCATAGTTTAGATTTACACTTAGAGAAAGAAAGTCTCGTAATTTAGACCAAATTCAAACAGATTCCTTGGAAGTTGAAGTAAATTTCACCTCCACTGGAAAATGGAAAGGGAAGGTTTAATATAGTGATAGGAGGAGGGGAAAGGAGGAAGCCAATTCTTCAGGCTATGTAAAGGAACCTCAAGAACATAAACTATATGAGATGAGCAAGTTAATGAGGAATTTGTCTAACAAACTTGTAAAACTGGAGTTGGAAAACAAAAACCCTCCTCGATAGAGTCAACTAGTCCCTAACAGAAATTTCAACCCCCAATATAGGAGGTCACCCTTACATCTCTTACAAAGGGAGAGAAAGGATAAATAAGACCATATTCAACCTCCTTTGTACTTAAAATATGATCATGAGGATACTGTTGAAGAGACTATAGAGTCCAAGAAAACCAATTCTCTTCTCTATCCGATTGAGAAAATGAGATAGAAGAACATGAAGGAGAAGGAGATGATTTGGGTGCCCCATTGGATGATGATGAGATATATGGATATTCTAAGAATTTTTTTGACTTCATGCAAGACAAATTAAATAGGAAATATGATCTCTATCTAGGAAAATTTCCATGGAGCAAGATCAAAATGAAGAGATTCTTCCCCCAAATTCACCCCCAAGGTAACAGATAAAGGGAAGAAACTTCTCAATACTGTCTCAACAACCAAAAAATAATCCTCCAATATTATTATTAATAAACCTAAAGTCCCCAAAGTAGAGAAGTTTCCACCATTAGTAAATCCAATCTATAATGAGGACAAAGAACCTTATGAGATTGTCAAATATGATAACAGCCCCTCTGTTTTCAATATTCAAAAAGAATTGGAAAAGGTCAAAATCTATGTTCCTTTGACTAAATTGTTAAAACAAACTAGTTATAAAGCTCAAGTATCTGAGTTCATTTGTTCACCCACCATAACTCCACTACAAGATAGCTAGAACCTTCAAGAAGAGAGGCCCATGGTTTTGTTTGGACCCCATGTTGAGGAACAATATTTTTCCACTACCCCTTCTATGTCACCTAGGTGATTCATGATATCCTACTGCATAAATGTATGCTTGACTTAGGAGTGTCTCATAACTTGATACCATCGTCTGTCATGGAATGGTTGGGACTAAAAATAAGAAAACCATACTATTTGTACTCCTTTGATTCTAAGAGAGTAAAGTGCCTGGGGATGATTAAAGACCTAGTGGTCAATCTATCTCAAATCCCAGTAAAAAATGTAGTAATGGACATTGCAGTTGTGGAAATCCCTGCAAGGTTTGGTATGCTTTTGTCTAGGTCATGGGGATAAAAAATTTGAGGATCCATTAAACTGGATTTGACATATGCTACCATTCCTATGTTCTATGGAGAAGAACTTCAATTGTACACATAATCTATATTCGTGAAGACAACAAAGGATGATTGTTCAAATAATGCTCCGATGTATGGTACAGAGAAGGATTTTTCTTGCTTTCTATTAGAAGAGAATGATCAAATCATTGATGAAAATTAGGTGGAATGTCTGGTCCAACTGAGTAAAAAATCATTGGAGAAGAACAAAATATGGAAATTATATTTTGATGGTGCTTATTCTAGGGAAGAAATTGGGGCATGTGTGTTGCTAATATCTCCATAAGGTATCCTAATCCATCTCTCTTTCATGCTAGAGTTTCAAGCTAGCAATAATGTTTCTGAATATGAGGCTTTGCTGTTAAGACTACAAGATACCAAAAACCTCAACATTGGGTGCTTGGAAATTTTTGGGGATTCAAATCTGGTGGTAAGTAGATAAAAATAAATGTCAAACCAGTCATCCAAGCTTGAAGGCTTACTGAAATGAAGTGTGGGATCTGATTGAATTTTTTTTCTTAGCCTTCAATATTCAATTTTTTCCTAGAGAAAGAAATTGGATGGCTGACCCTTTGGAAATTGCTGCTAGCAATTTTAAGCCTCCTTAGAACCCCTTACTCAGATATGAAGTTGATGTTAGGTACATAACTTCAATACTAGACAATGTGAAGTATTGGCAGGTGTTTGAAGTTGAGGAATAGATCAAATGTTTCATGGAGGTTATTTGAGAGTTTTAAAACTCAGTGATATACTAGGAGGGTGAGAATATGATAGATGGTCAACAAGTTGGTTGGAAAGAAATTATTGATGGACACAAAATATTCCAATTAAAGTGTAATACCATCCCAGGGGATTGGTCCCATTGGAAAGGTTGTTTAAACCAAATGATGTGGCTACCAAGCCAATAGAACAAGAGCTTGAGGAGTAGGTGGAGGGCTATAATATTGGCACAAAACAAGACCCTAGAGTAATCAAGCTAGCTAACGGAGTTCCTAAATAGTACAAACAAAGGTATACGGAACTTTTAAGCAATATATGGATGTGTTCACTTGGTCATATGATCATTTGAAAATTTTTTATACCAATATTATTCAACACAAAATTCCTTTAAGAATTGGAGTGAAGACATATAAGTAGAAGCTCAACAATATTAATCCTCTATTACTCCCATCAATTGAAAAGGAGGTGAAGAAATTATTACAGGCTAAGATAATTGTGCCATTGAGGTATTCATATTGGGTAGCAAATTTAGTCCCTTTGAGAACTAAAAATGGAGAGATAAGGCTATGTGTAGACTTTAGAAGTATGAATAAAGCCTCACTAAAAGACAACTACCCTTTTCCTAAAATGGACTACATTCTACAGAAAGTAGTAGGGTATGACCGAATTTCCATGATGGATGGTTTCTTTAGATACAATGAAGGTGTTGTACACCTAGGATATCAAAAGAAGACAACATTCACCACTCCTTTGGGAACATTTATGTATACTAGGATGGCTTTTGGCCTTATAAATGCAGGAGATAATTTCCAAAGAGAAATGAACATAGAATTTGTAGGGGAATGAGATAAATTTGTAGTAATATACCTAGATGACATCACCATCTTCTAAAAAAAACATGAAGAGCACATTAAAAATTTTCAACTCACTTTTGAGAAATATCGGAAGTATGGTCTATCCTTAAAACCCAAGAAATCTCAATTTAATTTAAGTGAAGGAAAGATATTGGGCCACATTGTGGAAAATTAAGGAGTAAAGATTGATCCCCAAGGGGTGGAAGCCATTAACAATATATCATTACCAAGGAATAACAAATAAATCCAGGTATTCTAAGGCAGAATCAACTTTTTGAGAAGATTTATACCCAATTATGATGAGATAGTCAAAGATATCACATAAATGTTGAAGAAGGGCAGGGAAGTAAAATTGACTATATAAGCCTGCAAATCCTTCACTGGAATTAAAAAGGCTTTTGCATAGGCCCCAGTATTCACTATCCCATATTATCAAAATCCATTTCTCATTTTTTATTTTTCTTCTCCTTACACGGTGGCAACTATTTTATGGTAGAAAAATAATGAAGCACAAGAAAAACCAATTGCATTTTTTAGTCAGGTATTACAAGATGCTAAGATAAAATAAAATATGTAAGAGAAACGGGCCTATGCCTTGGTCAATTCCTTGAAGGATTTTAGAATTTATGTTCTGCAGTCAAATATAACATCTTATGTTCCTACAACTATTATGAAAGATATCCTTGTTTAGGGTGATAGTGAAGAAAAATAGGCAAGTGGATTCCCAAGGTACAGGAATATGACATGGATATCAAGCCCACCAAGTTGATCAAGGGCAGGGATTAGCCAAAATATTGTATGAACCAAATTGTCAGGCCTTGGTTATAAAATCGCTGGCATGAAAGGATGAAGAAAGTGGAAAAGTAGTGGAACAACAAAATTTGAGGTCTCAACACAGAATTTTCAGATGAAGTACCTTGTTTCACACTCGTATAAACACATTGTCCATTATTTACTTTTTCTAAAGTGTCCAGTAAATTTTGGTAAAGTTAAATATAGGGCTTTGGGACTACAGGACCAAAAGTTTTTTATTTCTAAGGGCCAAGTGCATTGGAAGGATCGAGTGGGGATTTTACTTTTATGCCTGGTCAAAGAAGAGATTTATAAGGTGATTGATGAGTTACATAACTATGTATGTGGACGACATTATAGTTGGAGAGCTACAACCCATAAAATTCTTAAAGCAGGTTTCTATTGGCCCAAGTTGTTTGGTGAGGTGCATATGTATGTTCGAGCCTGTGAGAAATGTTAGATATTTGGAGAAAAATAGAGGTTGACACCCCTTCCCTCAATCCCTATGTTTGTGGAAGAACCCTTCAAGAAATGGGGGTTGGACTTCATTAGAAAAATACACCCACCATCCAATGATAAGCACAAATGGATACTCACATCCACGGACTATTTCACAAAATGGGTGGAGGCTATCCTAGCTAGAAATTCAACTGATGCAGCGATCATCAATTTTATGGAGGAGAAAATCCTTGCTAGATTTGGTTTTCCAAGGAGATCATCACTGATAATGCCCAAGTATTCAAGTCAGCCAAGTTTATTAATTTCTACCAAAAGTATAACATCATTGTAGGCCACTACACCAACTAATATCCACAAGGAAATGCATTGTCTAAATCCTCCAATTAAACTTTACTGAGGATTCTAAAAATGACTATATCATAAGATGAGAAGAACTAGGACTCACAACTGAAGTTCTCTTTATGGGCTAACAAGGTTACTACCAAGAGGTCAACTGTGAATTATCCTTTTGAATTGGTATATGGGAAGGTTGCAATTTTCCCTATCCAATTGGCAATACCTGTAGCTAAAATCCTATAAGGTGTTGAGGAAGAAACAAATTTTCTTACTAGGAGAATAAATCAACTAGTTGAGTTGTAGGAGAAAAAAGAGTAGGTAAATAAGAATATGATTAAGTATTAGGAAAGAATGAAATCCCTTTTTGATAGGAAAACAAGGGAGAAATCATTACAAGTAGGATATGTGGTACTTAGGTGGGATGTTAGAAGAGAAGAAAAGGGAAAGAATGGGTAGTTAGATCCCTTGTGGTTTGGACCATTCAAGATTGCTGAAGAAAGGGGAACAATAATTTTTTGCTGGAAATTTAGATGGTGAAACACTTTGATTAGCTATAAATGGGTTATTTTATAAGCTATATTTTGAGCATTAAGGAAGCCCATTTTCACCCACTGTATATACTGGTGAGCCATTTTACATACCAATAATGTTTTCTGTTCTTCCTACTTTCGTTTTTTTTATGTGTTGAACAAATGAATTCATGCCCCATGGGCAAGGAACTATTCTGCAAGTTCTTAGTGCATTGCGTGCAATACATTGTCCCCAATTGGAGCTGATGGTTTTGTCTACCCTAGTCTTGTATGCATGGAAAATTTTAGTGGCTAATGTTCACCCAATGGGCTAAGTTTCCATGGACTTTCAACAAAAAAGATTCGCCAATTTCCAATCTTTATAATAGATGATTCTCCCAAAATTATAGAATATAAAATTATTTTACCTTCAAAATCGCCAAAATTATATAGAGACTATATATAAAATCATTATAAATTTGAAAAATTTTACAAATACATTAATAAACATTTTATAGTTTGCATATTAGGGATTAGTGAGATTCACCAATGTTTTTAAACTTCAAGAAAATTTTCCATCCTTAAAATTTCCCTTGCTTGTATGTGTGTCAAGAGGGTTGCATTGAAAATTTCTAGGGGTAAATTGTAGGGTAAATAAAGTGGTGCTACCCCCCAAAGTGGAAAATTCAGCAGGGTGGGATCTGGTGATCAATGAGCCTGATTAATTTTGGGAGGTCTCAACTTGATCCCATCCCCTATTCATTCATCTGCACGAGAAAGGCGGGGACCACCCGCCCTGACATGGAACCATCGATACCTTTAGAAAGTGAGTGCTAAAGGTAAATGGTAAAGTTTCCCCCCACTCTCGTCCACCTGTCACCTCCCCAATCACACTCCACAATGTGTACCCCCCCACCCCCCATGACATCATCTGATGTTAGCTCACCATTTCCCCTCTACCTATAAAAATGTTTCTTGTTACAACAATTTGAATTTAAATCACGTTTCATGTTCCCAATCACTCCTGCCATTTGATTTGGTGTGCTTTGACGTTCAAACCACCAAATTGATTGAAGGCTTCCAGCAACGCTGTTCTTCAGCTCTCTCTCAGTCAACCAGGTAACCTTCTAGTCTCTCTGCCTACAAATTCTTTGTATCTATGTTAAAAATGAAGAAACCAACTCTGAAGGCTCTCAAATCTCGGGAAGACAAACCCTCATCTTATGTGGAGCCATTGATTAACACAAAGGCTCAAAGTTTTGACCCATCCTATCCTTATCATGTGTTAGACCTCTGATTCAAATTGTATGGCCACCATGTTAGGAGGGAAGACTCTTTTAGAGTCGCTGACTCAGGGCTCTACTATCAAATTACACCCTTTTTTCATCATTTCCCTGATTTTATCTCATGGCTAGATGCATCCTACATTGAGAAAAATAATTGCATCATATCTTATATTGGAGTCAAAATCCTGGAGGTGCCCCTCGAACACACCCATAAGGCTTTAGTGTACACAATTTTTCCTGAAGTAATGATCTTGTTTAAGATGGTTGTACTAACACATATGTGTTGAGACAACTGATATACACTTGAGTGTAAGTAGGTTCTAGTTGTAGTAGTATGATTAATGACTATTAGTTGATTATGACATAGTTTATAGTCTTGGCAATGTTTAATTTCAATTAATAGACATGATGTTTCAATCCTTGGAACATGTGCCTTGTTTTTGTCTACCCTACTCTTGTATGTCTGTCAAGAGGGTTGAATTGAACATCTCTGGTTCAGAAATAGTTTAATAGACCATATGGGAAGTTTTTTACCTGGTGGTACACTAGGAGCATCTAGTGCAAAAATTTTCATTAATATAATCTTTTACCAAGCGCGCGCAATAGTGTAATAAGAGAAAATGACAAAGGAATAATGTTTTGGTTAATGGTCAAGCAAGTTTTAGGGAATATCTGTAACACCCTCCTCCCGCATCCACCTAAGTAACCATGCCAACATGGGTAAACATGAGACGAGAGGAAACTATGATCAGATTCAACCTCCTAGGTGAGCTTAAGGAAGTGGAATCAATGGAACATCACACATAGTCATCCAACATCATCAACATGGCCCTTAGGAGACAAGTCAACCGCTCATATAATCTGTCCCTGGGTCCCACTGTTGTTTTCGACCTCTTAGGCCATAGTCACTCTCATTTTATGGGAAAGGGAGCGACCAAAAATGTAAATTCGCTCTCATAGGCCTGCCTGACAGTGAATGTCAACCAAAATTTCCAGTTTTGTGCCAACAACCCTGGGATTTAAGCCACTTTTTCAGGCTCAGAGCCTAGGCCACTACCCAGAATTGAATGATAGCTTGAAATCAGGAAAATCGTAGGGAAGAAATGATGAAAAAACAATAAGTTGATTAAGACCTTAACTAGATCCCTATTAGCCATGACATGCATTTCATCAAACATGTCATCAATATGTAACCTATCGGTGTAAACAACAGATTAAGTGTAGGGATCTCATACTTATCTAAGAATCACTATAAACCATTGTTTCCTCATGTCATTTGCTGCATTATCATCTATTAGGTCATAGACATATTATCCTTCCATATACAAGTAAAAAATTGTTGAGATCCATACATAGCCACTATCACAAAATATACATATAACTAGCATAATAGGGACAAAAATACCATAAACATATCATCTATCAAAATCCATATATACCTCAGTACATTTACTCATTAAAATCAAGGGAATGGACTTCTCATTAATTAATGCAATGAACCAACCGGTGATGGGACTACCACGTTCCACCCAACCATAGATTTGTTGAGCCATGTCTCTCTTCGGCCAATTACCATTGTTCCATATTCCAAGCATGAATGTGGATTCATAGAACACATCAAAAACACCAATCGAAATGGATGCAACATTAGTTCTCATCCTACACCATGAGGAATTTGATTGCCTCCTAGTCTCTCAAGCTTTACCATGCATCCATAGTCAAATCTAGGGATCGCTAGACCCTGCACTGAGACATACCCTCTAGGATTTATCATGAATTCCATCATGGAACCACTAGGCCCAACAGAGAGAAAAGCCACCTCTTGGTTTTATCATATATCCCACCATTCACTGATAAGGATTCCTAGGCCCACCGAGGGACATAACATGGCTTTACCACAACCCACTGTCTAGTTTAGGGGTTACTAGGCCACTAGTTTCACGATCCTCAGTCCAGTTCAGGGACCACCACACCATGTGTTTTTCAATTCAGAGATACATCCCACTCAACTTCAAATCCAATCCAGCTATCCCACATAAACCATATGAGAGAACCCATATTATCAAATCTATTATGAAATGCCAATGCTAGGTTGAAAATACTATCACACCTGGCAAAACCCATTCCATGGTAGAAAATAAACACATGCAATCCCATGCATGAGAAATCTAGCAAGGAAAATACACATGCAAGTCGATACCTGCAATGAAGCCTGTTGCAGCTTCTTGGTCCTGCCTTTCCCAACTTGATCTTTGCTTCCTCTTTCCTTCTTTTCCTTTCTTGCTCCAATGCGAAGGTGCTCCAAGAAAACTCTAAGTGTCCAAGAGTATGAGATAGAGAGAATAATGAGAGAGTTCCAACACTGAACTGACAAAAGGTTCATCTAACCAAATGTTACCAACTGATCCTCAAAAGACTTTTTATGGATGAGGTAACTACTTTCTTCATTTTCCATTATTTTCCTTCATTTTCCTCCTTACATGTAGCCTGTGACCTTTCACCTCCCTTTTCTCATAATTTCCAATATTTTCACAAATAATTGTGCTAAAAATACAATTTTTCCTTTCCAAATCCTTAGTCATTGCCTTTCACAATTTCCTTAGTCATAAACAACCAAATGAACACACACTAAGATGTCTTGCCCAACATTCATCTTGGAATAAGTGTCCCAACAACTATGGATTTTTTTTTACTTTATTACATGGAATTTTCATCAAGGTTGTTACAGAACCCTCCCCCTTGAGGGACACCATCCTCGATGTTCAATCACACATATACCTTAACATCCTTCTGAAAGTAGACATACTGCTTATGGAGCTTTATAACACAACTCATTATGGTATTTACAATGATCATCCTAGTGAATGCCAATCCACATAATATCATAACAACATAACATCATAACATCAGTGATAACATAATCATATGATAGCATAGTAACATGAAAACATAATCATAATGACATGATACCCATACCCCATAGTGGAGCTTTATAACATAACTTGTTATGATATTTACATCCATATACATGTGTACATATAGAAACATCATCAAATATATGTATACCCAAAACATATGCCAAATCATATACCAAAACATATATCAAAACATGTACTACACACCATATCTAAGAATATATCAACAAATCATATATCATATATCAAATCATCATAAATAATATATTGAACCACCACACAACATATACTGAAACACCATAAATAAAATACAAAACCACCATAAAGAAAATACCAAACCACCATAAAGCATATACCGAACCCCCATAAAGCAAATACCAAAGCACCATAAAGCATATACCACGACACCATATCAAAGTTTCTTTGCCTCAACTGGAAAATAAGGAAGGATACATAGCCGACATCTGATCCATCATCTCCCATGTAGCTTCATCAGGCCCAAAGTGCTCCCATTGCAATTTAACTTGCTCGACTTCTCAGTTCCGAATCACAAGCACCTTTTTCCACAATATACACTGAGGCCCCCGATGAGCCTCAGTATTGCAACAAGCATACTGCAACCCCCAAGGCTACCAAATTTAATTATCAAATCGGTTTTTGTACAAAATTAAGAGGTATCAACACAATATGTGTAGCATACAATGTGTCCTTCCTTTGTTGTCATGATGTAATGGAGTGCATGTAATGAAATCGAATCCTAAACTAATTATAGAAAATGAAATGCTCGAAATGGAAACCTTAACCTATTGCAAGAAAGAAAATACAAGGAAAGAAACCTATTATAATTGCATAAATAAAACATCATGAACTAAATTTCAACCATTACATTTCAAATATTTTAGATCCTTTAATAGAGTTCATTGGATGTGGCAATCAAGAAAATCATCATGTATTATCCAATTCATAAATTTGTCCAGTAACCCAAATTGCTGAGATATTTTGCATGGGTAAAAAGGCAAGTCCCAAGTGGTGTTTATCCCTCCTCAACCATTTATTTATAGCTTGGGGGTCATGATTCAACCCTAAGGGACCAAAACCAATATTTTTGAAAAAATGTAGGAAAGTATATACATGCTGGAAGAGTACTACAAGAAACTACAAGATGTTACAGATTTACTATAGGAAGTTATAATTCATCGAATGACCAAGAAAATCAATTCCAAATTGGTCGGGACAAATTTTTTTATTGACTAGGATGTATTAGGTCTCAATTCCAAGTGGAATCACTCAAAAATACCTCTATTAACCCATGCTAAAAAATAACATAAAATTGCTAGTCTAAAATCTAGAAATTCGAGAACTAGTGAGCTAGTAAATCTATCAAATGCTTAGCCTAATCAAGTGAAAATTAAATGGGGTTAATTTTTTTATTAAATAGAATTTTTTGTGATATAATTCAACTAGAATCAACTCGATTGAATCTCGTTAGCATGTTCTAAGAAATAGCATACATTTACTGTTATTTGCCATAAGGGACTTCTAGAAATCTAAATTTGGGAATAAGCAAACAAATATGAGTAGCTCGATGATTACTATGACCTTCCAAAGCTATTCCAATGATGAAATGATGCTTGTGATCCTACAAAATAACTTACTTCAACCATTTAACCCAATCCCGCAACAAGAAATCATTAATACTAAATGCCAAAATAGAAAAAAACAATAACAAGAGATGCATGTGTTCAATAAGAAGTGAAAATAAGAAAAGTAAATGATACAAAAGGGCTCTGAGGCTCCTGAGGTGACCAAGCTCAAGGAAAATTAGGGTCCTATAAAGGAGACCAAGATTTAGAATCTGAACATGGCACCAATCTTCATTATTTCCATAAATGCAATTACATCCCTGCAAGAAATGAACTTGAAGCTACAAAAATACGAGTTCACTCCACCAGAAGACTAAGAAAAATCCATCCCTAGAGGAAAATTTGATTTGGTAAGTATAAAAGATGATTAGGAATCATTCCCCATTAAAGGAGGAATATTTCCCCACCAAAATCCCTTAATTAGTGGATCTGGTTCCCAATACTAGGAATCTGAATTAAATGACAAGGAACACATTCCTAGATTTTCTCAATCATGGAGCTCTAGAATTTGTGCAGTAATTTTAGAATATCTTGTTGATTTATTATTCAATATTGACCCTCCTATAGTAGGGGGAAAGTCCCTAAATTATCTCCTCCTCCAAATCTCCGTAATGCGCGAATATTCTCACAATATTCCATAAAAATAAATAATATTAGGCACAAGTATGCAATTATCCATAAACCTTCCTAATGAACATATAAAAGTTAAAAATACAATATCTAATGCAAAAATAGAAGTTTAATGTGCTCAAGGATGGTCAGATGGGCCTTAATTTATGTCTAATTTGGAGGCCCATCATACCCCCTGCTAAAAGTGTTTCTCATCCTATGAGCAACTTAGTGACCTTATTATGCCTCATTCATGGCCTTGGTGGCATCCCTGATTTGTACATTCCTGCCTTTTTCCCCTTATGAAATATGGGTTCTTTAATATTTTTCGGTTTGGTAAGGTATTCCACATCCTTTTGCAATCTCCTTCTACCCTTTTCCACCATTTGGACAGCTCTAGAACCCTAAAAACGCCCTTAGATGAGATCCTGTAGTAAACTAGGATATCCTATAGTAATTCCTGTAGTAGCTACAGGAAACCCTGTAGCAGCCTATTTAAACCTATTTTGAGCAGAAATGATAGTCTGAGCCTGGGGTATGCCCTCAATTTGACTTCCATGCCCCACAATGTCATTTTGGACCGACTTTTCCATGCCTTTCTCCCCATTCTATAACATCTTTTAGGCCTTGGACAAAATCTAGAAAGAGATTAGAGACCTCTTGGAAAACCTCTTTTAAACACTGGAGTTTGAGTTTTATTTTGATGATGAATGACTTCTTACCTTTTTTTTCCTTCTTCTTCTCTTTTTTGGCCTAGATGATTGCCTAATGGGATTTGGAGTTCTCTGTTTTGATTAGGTCTCTCTTAGGCACTGCCATTTTGGTTTTTAGCACAATTTGTTCCTTTCTTCCTTCTTGTAGCAATATCCTTCCTTCTTGTAGTAGTCATTCCTTCTCTTTCAGGGTCTTCTAACTATAAGGGAGTGATGAGAAATGATGTAGATGGTTTGGAGGATTGTGCTAGGGCACAGAGGGAGTAGTGTAGGTTTGTGAAAATGGAGAGGATATGCTCTATGTTTTTTCCAAGAAATTTTTAGGGTGAGACAGAGTGTAGGGTTTGTTCTTGAAAAATGCTATTTTTTTCTTATGAAATGGGATGGATGAATGATGGATAGATAATGGATATGAAGTGGATGGAGGGCTTGGAGTGCTTTGGTGACTTGGTGTTTGCACAAATTTCCTCTTTTAATTGTTGTCCCAACTCCTCAAAATCACATCCCTTCTTATTTTGGATTTTCCACATTGCATGAGTGAGGGAGTTAGCTGCAATTAACTAGTTGAGGGTGGTTGAGACTACTCACCCATTCTTAGCTTTATAAAACCTCACCTCTCATGCATTGACAAAAAATTTCTAACTATAATATGCTCAAGAGAAGAGGTCAATAATATTGCATACATGTACCTACCTAATGGTTGTTGGAGAGGCATGCATTCTGTTGCAAAGTTGATGATCAATCCATGCTTCCTTGGAGGTGTTAATTTCCTTTTCTTTCTTCTGCACGGGTCTTCATAGCTTGTTGATTCTTTCACTGATAAGGTTATTGTGTGCAATTTTCTTTCTAGTGTTCAATCTTTTGCTGGTGGAGTGGATGTAATGCTTCCTAAGGAGGGTGTACGCCCTTCTCAATCTTCATAAATGGCTTCATGCTACTCAAGGTGGCTAGATCTTCTGCTGTGTGAGAGAAAAAAGAATTGATGTTGAGTTCTATTGTAACTTTCCAGGCTACTTACAAGAGGAATCCTCTTCATGTAGCAATCATTTAATTCCTATTCGATACCTCATTGATGAATTTGGAAATGATGGAAAGTGATAGGAGGTATAAGGTCATGGTTAAAATCATCAAGAGGTGGTGTAGGTGGTGGAAAAGTTCATGACAAAGTTTTTTATGATTTTTTAAGTGTAAGGCAGGGTGGAATGTGAATATGGATTTTGGTTAGATGGAATGGATGACCAATGAAAGTGGTCTTGGGGGACCTATATCAACCTTCCCTAAATAATACATTAACTTTTGACCCATTTCTCTAATCAAATTGCCTCCTGTAGCTTCTTCTCGGCCATCCTGTAGTACTACAGGATCTTCCAGTAGTAATCGAGGACAAGCTCCTGTAGTAGATGTGTTTTTTCCATATCTCCCAAACGGTAGAATTGATTAACCTAAAATTTTCTGAGAATGTTGCCATCATCCTTATGCACCTCCGCATAAACAATATTGGCCAATGAATGCATGAATATTGAGAAAAATTAACAATGGTTGTAGGTGATAGAGGTTGTTTCTCGAACATTGTGCATTGGAATTTGTTGAAATTGCTTGGACATGTTACCATCATCCATATGTGTTTCTCCATGAAACAACTTTGCAAATGGATACACGAATATCAAGAAAATTAAAAAAATGTTGTATGTGATGGAGGTCAGAAAAGTGTGCACCAAAATTTGCTGAAATTTCTTGGGCATGTTACTATCATCCATATGCATCCCCCTGAAACAAATTGGAAAATAGAGGCATGGTTTTCAAGATATGACAAAAATAATTTTCTGCTCTATGAATTTTTGGTTTCTTTAGTAACTACATGATCTTCTTGTAGCATTTTATGACAATAAGGAAAATGAGTGGTAAAATCTTGGGAATGATGCGTGGATGGTGGAAATTGATGAGGGTGATGGATTGACATGGCCTTGGTCCTTCTGGAGCATCTAAGAAAAGGAGGAGAAAGTCCAAGTTTGACTTCCTTTGACTGTGCTTTTGGTCAACTTTACTTTTGGTGCCTAACTTGTTTTTGTTGCTTGCATAGGTTGAAGAACACCTGCATTCATGAGAGAGGGGTACATGGAGAAAATCTTTTTATTTTTTCTTCTTTTTTCTTCTAGGCCTACTAGTTGCCTTAATGAGGTTTTCAACTAGTAGGTTTGCCTAGGCACCTCAAAGGAGGTTTCCACCTAGGATCTTTTATTTTTCTCTTTATTTTTCTCGTTTTTCCAACCCATTGACTACCTCATGGAGGTTTCCAATCAATGAGCCAATCTCAGGTGCCACAAAGGATGTTTTCACCTGAGATTTTACTTTTTCTCTTATTTTTCATTTTTTCTACCCTACTGTACTTGAAAAAAAAATATATTTCAAGTATAAGAATACTTCAAATGGAGCCATGTGCACATCAAGATAATAGATAAACTAATATGTAGGCTTGAAATGAATTCTTTCACATGTACTTGAATGTAAGAGACCAAATGCTTTGACTAAGATTAGATTAGGAATTGTTGGAGAAGAGTGTGTTCCTACAAATTAACACTTTTCTGGAACCATATTTCAATATAGTTGTGATGCCCCTGGTCTACTTGTTGATTTGGATCATTTTAGATGTATTTTTCTTCCATGAAATTCATATCTTCTTATTGTTGTTGATTATTCTCTTAAACACATAGAGGATCTGATGGTAAACATGAGGGAACTTTCCCAATCTTTGATTCTGATGTCTTCTCTTCATCAAGTGCAACCCATGATTCTTTGGTCTTCTCATTTGAATATTCTTTTTCTGCATGTTGTCCTTCAATGATATCAAGAGAATCTATTTTTTGTGATAATCTTCTTTAGCTAAGATGAATCCTATTTAGATCAAGAGGAGATGTTTGGAAGTTTTGTGCCTCAACATTGTAAGTGTGTTGAGCTACTTCCTTGTGTGGGTTTGGAAATGGTGGTACAATTAGTTGAGTGCGACTGGATATTTGAGATGGATGTGGTTGGTGCTATGGTTGTGGTGGAGGTGGATGATAAGGATAACATGGAGTTGAGTATTGAGTATATTGAGGAAAATATCGAGGATATTGTGGATGGATCCCATAAGTTCCTTGCCAACCTTTTTTCCAAGATTGGTTTTGGGGTTGAGATGGCCAAAGTTGCTAAGAAAGGGTGTGTTCCAATTACTTTGATATGGATGTGAATAAGCATGAAATTGTGAATTATACTCTTTCCTCCTATCAAGTTGAATATGCTTCCATGGTCCTCTTGGAGCTACATAACATATTTGCATTGGAAATTGACTTGCTCCATTGTCCTCTTGGTAAAATTCCTTCAACCTTGGTAATGAGGGGCAATATTTAATAGCATGTGATTCTACATGGAAAGCACAAATCTCAACATCTTATTTTTCCTCATCTTGCATTTTTAACATTTCTACTTGTTTGGTTAGATTGATAAGAATTTATGTTTTAAAGTCACCAAAGAAATTTCCAAGTTTAGCTTGACTTTCTGATCTTGATGTTGATTTACTTTTTCCCTTCCTCTTGATATGTGTTTCAAATGATAATTGGTATACATCTCCTCTACTCATGAGATCAAGGAGGTCAATTGACTCATCCCTAATTGTTATAAGTAAGTGGGTTTTTAGTGTGTCTGATCCTAAATGATGTAGTTTTTCCCTCTTAATGTTATACATGAACCTCTCTATTAGATACTCAAGGCTCTCACCTTCTTTTTGATTCATTCTAAATATTACTTCCTTAAGATCATGATCTTTATATTTTGCTAGAAATATATTTTGCTAGAAATATATTTTGCATATCATTCCATGATACTATTGAATTATTCCTTAAACCCATGAACCATGTAAGATCTCTACCATTCAATGTTTCCAGAAACAATCTCAACTTTTGAGTATTTAGTAAGTAACCATAAGATATACAAACAATTTCATATTCAAAGAGAAAGGTTTCTGGATCCTCTGACCTCGTACCATGGAAGTTGGGAAGAAAAGATGGAGGAACGTCCTTCATATGCACACTGAAATTAGTATCTTGAATATGGAATCCAAAAAGATCTTATTCATTGTCATCATCTCCATCCATTTCTTATACCTTCTCTGTCATTTGTTCTTCTTATACCTGCAAAAATGAATGGTGATGTGGCTCTTACTGCACCATGTGATCAAATGGGGCGGGGGGGGGGGGTTGGGTGTCAATATTTTTTTGTTATTTATTTTTAATGATTGAATGAAAACACTAATGCAATGAAATTTGTATTTTTTGAAATGAAAGATGCTAATGATTTTTATTTTTATATATAAATATATATATATATATATATATATATATATTATATATTTATTATTTATTTATTTAATTTATTATTTATATTTATATTTTTTTGCAGAAAGTAAAATAAATGAATCAGCTAGGGAAGAAGACAATGCATAATTTGACACCTCCCCGACAACGATGCCAAAAAGTGATGAGCCTCGGTATTGCAACAAGAATGCTGCAACTCCCAAGGCTACCAACTTTAATTATGAACCCGAGGTTTGTACAAACTTAAGAGGTATCAAAACTATATGTGCAACATACAATTTGTCCTTCCTTTTCTTTCATGATGTAATGGAGTGCATGTAATGAAATTAAATCCTAAACTAATTTGCAGAAAATGAAATGCTCGAAATGGAAACCTTAACCTATTGCAAGAAAGAAAATACAAGGAAAGAAACATATTCTAATTGCGTAAATTAAAGATAATGAACTAAATTTCAACCATTACATTTCAAATATTTTAGATTTCTTAATAGAGATCGTTGGATGTGGAAATCAAAAAAATCATCATTATATCATCCAATTCATAAATTTGTCCATTAACCCAAATCGTTGAGATGTTTTGCATGGGTAAGAATGCAAGTCCCAATTGGTATTTATCCCTCCCCAAACATTTATTTAGAGACAAGGGGTCATGATTCAACCCGAAGGGACAAAAAACAATATTTTTGAGAAAATCTGGGCAAGTATATGCACACTGGAAGAGTATTATATGAAACTACAGGATGTTATAGATTTACTACAGGAAGTTATAATTCATCTAATGACTAAGAAAATAAAATCCAAATTAGATTGGACAATTTTTTTTTACTGAATAGGATGTATTAGGTATCTATGGCAAGTGGAATCACTCAAAAAGACCTCTAATAGCCAATGCTAAAAAATTGCAGAACATTACTAGTCTAAAATCTAGAAATTCGAGACCCAGTGAGCTAGTGAATCTATCAAATGCCTAACCTAATGAAGTGAAAATGCAATGGGGTAAATTTTGTTATTAAATAGTTTTATTATTATTATTATTATTATTTTTATTTTATCTAATGCAAGTGGAATCAACTTGATTTTAATCTTGTTAGCATGTTCTAAAAAATAGCATAAATTTACTATTATTTGCCACAAGGGACTTCTAGAAATCTAGATTTGGGAATAAGCAAAGTAATCCAAGTAGGTCAATTATTACTATGAACTTCCAAAGCTATTACAATGATGAAATTATTCTTGTGATCCTACAAAATAACTTACTTCGACCATTTAACCCGATACTACACCAAGAAATCATTAATACTAAATGTCGAAATAGGAAAAAGACAATAATAAGAGATGCATGTGAATATGAAGTGAAAAGAAGAAAAGTAAATGATACAAAAGGGATTTGAGGCTCCTAGGATGGCCAAGCCCAAGGAAAATCGGAGTCCTATGAAGGAGACCAAGATTTAGAAGTTTAACATGGCACCAATCTTCATTATTTCCATTAATGCAATTACATCTCCGCAAGAAATGAAAGTGGGGCTGCAAAAGTACGAGTTCTCTCCACCAAAAGACTAAGAAAAATCAACCCCTAGAGGAAAATTCGATTTTTTACTTATTAAAAATGATTAGGAAGCATTCACCATGAAAGGAGGAAGCTTTCCCGACCAAAATCCCTTAATTAGTGGATTTGGTTACGAATATTAGGAATCCACATTAAATGACACAGAACACATTCCTAGATTTTCTCAATCATTGGAGATCTATAATTTGTGCAGTAATTTCAAAATATCTTGTTGATTTATTATTCAATGTTGACCCTCCTATAGTAGGAAGAAAGTCCCTAAATTATCTTCTCCTCGAAATCTCCATAATCTACCCAATATTCTCACAATATTCCACAAAAATAAATAATATTAGGCACAAATATGAAATTATCCACAAACCTTCCCAATGAACATATTAAAGCTAAAAATACATTATGTAATGCAAAAAAATAAGTTTAATGTGTTGAATCATGGTCATATGGTCCTTAATTAATGATTAATTTGGAGGCCCATCAGCTCCTGCAGGAATTCTCCATTTGGTTCCACCTTCAATACATACTAGTCAATGACATGATAAACATCCTTAACATACTTATTAAGCAAAGATACTTGGAAAACATCATGGACATTCAGCATTGGAGGTAGTGCCAGTTGATAGACTACTGGCCTAATCCTCTCAATGATACTGAAGGGTCCACAAAACCATGGTGCTATCTTGACACATGATCCAATCTGCAAGTACCTCTTCTTCAATTTTATGTGCAAGTACACATGTTCCCCAACTTGGAAGTCCTTGAAAAGTATGTTCCTATCTGCGTAACTCTTTTGCCTATCTTATTCTTCCTTTAGATTATTCATGACCACCTACATTTTCTGTTCCATATCTGCCAACATATCTGGTCCAATCAATACCCTACTAACTGGATCACTCCAACTAATGGAAGTGTTACAACGCCAACCATACAATGCCTCAGAAGGAATCATCCTTAGTGACTCCTGATAACTTTTTTTGTATGCATACTCCTCCAAAGGAAGATACTCTTCCCATTTCCTCTACTGATGCATCACATACATCCTCAACATATCCTCTAATATCATGTTGAACCTCTTTATCTATCCATCTGTTTGTGGATGGCAAGTTGTGCTGAAGGCCAAATTGTTGCCCAAAACTATAAATAACTCCTTCCAAAACTTCAAAGTGAACCTCACATCCCTATCTGACACAATATTCTTTGGAAAACCATGTAGTTTAATCACATTTCTGATGAATGCATGTGCCACATTGCTCGCTGAGAACATAGACTTTACCGGAATGAAGTGTTCAACCTTTGTTAACCTGTCCACAATGACGATGTTGGAATCATGCTACTTCAATATCTTAGGTAACCCTGCGACGAAATCCATGGAAATGACCTCCCATTTCCACTCTAGAATCATGATCGAATGTAGCAGTCCACCTGGATGTTTACTCTCTGATTTCACTCATTGACAGTTGAAACACCTCAACACAAACTCTGCTACATCCCTCTTCAAATCCAGCCAATAGTAGAATCTCTTCACCACTATTAATGTCTTTTGATAGCTTGGGTGACCTGAATAAGGCTTTGCATGAAACTCCCTCAAGATCAACTTCTTGAGCTCACTGCTATCTGGTACATATATCTTGTCTTAGAACCTGACCATCCATCTGTTGTAAGACAATAGTCCATGCCCTGTACACTTGCACCTGTACCTGTACCTATAATACCACCTATATCTGTACCACTACATGTACACATACCTATACCATTACCTATACTATGACTCAGCTGCAACCTGTGCACAATCTGCATATACCTAACATCCTGCTGACCTCCCTGCAAGATCCTATCCTATAAGTTTGTCCCATAGGAGCTCATAACTACCATATGATGTACTTGTACCCATATATTGAGAGTATCTTCCACCCTATTCTCTTTACCCTTGATGTATATGATCTCAAAATCAAAATCGTTGATTGTGGCCAATCTAGCTTGCCTGACATTCAGATTCGGTTGGTAAAACAAATACCTCAACCCAATGTGATCGCTCATAATTACAAACCTCTTGCCAAGAAGATAATGTATCGACATATTCAATGCATGTACGATTGATGCTAACTCAAGATCACCTGTCAGGTGGTTTTTCTCATGCTCATTTAGTTTTTGTGACTCATAGAATACCACATGTCATCCTACATAAGGACTCCACTAAGCCCTCTCTTGCAAGCACATGTGAATGCCACAAAAGCTTTGTTCGGATCTGCAATCTATAGTAATGGTGCATGTTTCAACAACTACTTAAGTTTCTCAAAGCTAGCCTCACACTTCTCTTTCCATTCGAAATTCTTACCTTTTCTCTGCAATGATGTAATGGGATAAGCAACTTGTGAGAAGTTTCTGATGAAACTCCTGTAATATCTTGCCAACCCATGAAAGATCTCACCTCGTCCATGCTCTTACGAGCTACCCACTCAATGATGGCCCTTATCTTCTCTAGATCTACGGTATTGCCCTCCTTGGAGACAACATGTACCAAGTAGTGTACCTCACTCTCAAAGAAACTACACTTACTGAGCTTAGCATACAACTGATGCTTCGTCAACAACCTCAACACTGCTGCTAAATTATCAGCATGCTCTTCTTCATTTTTAGAATATACCAGTATATCATCAATGAACACAATGAAAAACTTATCCAAATATGGACGCAGCACACTATTCATCAAACAAATGAATGTAGTTGGAGCATTAGTTAAGCGAATGGAACAACAACAAACTCATAATGCCCATACCTGGTCCTAAGTGTAGTCTTACAAATGTCCTCCTCTTTGATGCATACCTGATGGTATCTAGATCTCAAGTCAATCTTCAAGAACACTAGTCCTCCTTCCATCTGATTGAACAAGTCATCAATCCTCGGAAAAGGGTACCTATTCTTGATAGTCACTTTGTTCAACTTCCTATAAAAAATGCATAATCTAAGAGTGGCATCTTTCTTCCTCACAAACAATATCGGTGCACCCCAAGGTGATACACTTGGCCTAATGTATCCATTGTCCAACATTTCCTTGAACTGAAACTTTAACTCAATCAACTTAGGTGTACTCATCCTATAAGGTGATTTCGATGTTGGAGATACCCCTAGAACTAACTCAATAGAAAATTCTACCTCCATATTAAGTGGAAAATCCGTGATGTCCTCAGGGAATAGATCCTGGAATTTCTGCAAAACTAGGTAAATGTTCAACACTCTGTATCCTCAACCTCCTCACCCTTATCACTAGAAATGTGTACTGCAAATAGCTTGTACCCTTTCCTGTAGCTATGCTTTCCTTGCATAGCTGTCACCATCCTAAATGTTGTGGCTTACTTCTTACCTTTCAAGACTCTTGGCTCTCTATTGTCATCAACACACTCAATGGCTTTGTCATAGTAGTCTACCTTGGTTCTATGCAGATACAACCAGTCCATGCCCAATAACATGTGGTATGATGCCAACAGAAATACCTTTAAATGTGATGCAGTAGGAATACCATTTAGTCAAATGCGCAATCTATTATCTAATGATGAACTTGCTTCTTTGTACATATAGCCAACTACACTAACCGAGATTCTGCATGAAATTCCTTATTCAAATCACACTTATCCACCAAATCATGACTAGCTTAGCTATAATTAGATCCAGGTTCAATCAAAATATAAATAACTTGATCAAAAAGCTTACCTTCCACCTCAGTGATAGATGCGTGGAATACTTTGACCAACATCCCCAACAGTCTACGCCTCATGTGCACTATATATTTTAGGCCTTCCACCCTAATGCTGCAGACAATATCTCCTAAGGTGTTCTTCTCCACATGTCCAACACTCCAACCAACCAGAGCCCTCACCTCTATGTTGTTGATGATGTTGTTGTGACCCATGTCCCTATCTGGCTCCATTAAATCTCTTTTGCGGTGCCACATTTTATTTCCCATCTGCATGCTGAGGCCTTGTTCTCTTAGGCTACCATTTGCCTCTACTTTTGTCTTTTCCCTTCCATCCATGTTGAGACTCATTCTTACGCTTTGACTGCTCATAGCAATTATTCAATTTCCCAATGACTTTCTCAAGTGACTGAGGCTCATAATACTCAATCCGATCTCTAAATGATAATGGAAAACCACTGACAAATCTTTGAACTTTAGCCTTCTCATAAGTAAGATACGATACATACCTCAATAGCTCCAGAAAATTGGTCATGTACTTTTCATCTATCATTGATCCCATCTTTAGTTCATATAAGTCATTAGCCTTATTGCCATAGTACCTTTCTATCAAGTACTTCTTCTTGAAAATCATCTTAAACTCCCACCAACTCAAGTCATCTGTCCAGATGTCTCTGATCAACTTAACATCTTCCCATGAGATGTTTGCTTTACCTTTCAAGTTGCAAATAACTATTTTGGCCTTCATGTTATCTGTGTACTCATGCAACTCAAAGAATTTGTTCATTCCAAGTATCCAAGCCTCTACTCTCCTAGCTTCTTCACATGTCCATCAAAAGTGGGTGGTTTCGCTTTCTTGAATTCATCCAGAAAGTATCCCTTATCATTTCTCCTGTAAGGATGATAACGATGAAGATCATGATCTCTATCATGGCTAGAACTAGAGTAATAACTATACTCATGGCCCCTCCTATTCATAGTGTCCAACAACCTTCCATCTCCCACTGTATCAGATCTATCTAACCTATGTCTACCAGGAGACCTACTTCCATATGCCTCATTAGTTCCATCCTTGTGTCCATGGAAAATATAAAGCGGCCCTTGTCGCTGCAATTCTGACAAGCTATGAAGTAGTATAACATTAACCTCTGCCTTCTTCTCTTTTACATGTATGATCCGGTCATTATCTACCTTACAACTTCTTATATCTTCGTTTAAGATTCTCAATGTATTGACCAAATCAGAAGTATGCCCCACACTATGCTGCTCATCTGATGCATAAGGATATTTGACGTAGTCTACCACCTTGCTAGCCACTTGATATATTTCTTCCTGCAATACATAATATGTCAAATAAACCAAATCACAATAAACCAACTTACCTTTGTATATTTCGGGGAGGATGTCATGTCTGCAAGATCACCAAATCATCATGATACATGTATAACATAATCATAACAACATATAAACATGTGCAAATAAATGTATCAACACATAATCATCACCCTAGTTAGGGTCCAATCATCAATGCGAGGTCATATCAACAATGCATGATAATACCTCATGCATGACAACAACCAATACTCCATTATACACATTGCCACATGGAACCAATAATATGCATCAATAAATTCCTAATCAGCTACACATACGCATAAACACATATGCATAAACGTATGTAGTTGAGCATAATCAATCATTCCTTATAATCAACCTACTAGACTAATACATGTAATCCAAAATATTCAAGAATGTGACCTAACATACAAGGATGTAAGTAGGCGACATAAAATCAACATGTAAGTGACATAGAATCCATATGAAACCAAGCACATGCTCATGACAAATGAATCTCATGAAATCAATAACAAATCCTCCATGATAACCATATTACAACCATAATCCATCATCAAGCAAATGCAACAAGTATATAAGTGTAAGAGACATACATGCAAATGACATGCATGCATTACCAACACATTCAACCCATCCAGTCTAAGAGTTGAACCTGACTCTGATACCACTCTGTAACACCCTCATCCCACATCCACCCAAGTAACCATGCCAACCAGGGTAAACATGAGAGAAGAGGCTATTACAATCACCTCTTATGTGACCTTAAGGAAGTGGAATTGATAGAACATCACACACACTCATCCAAAGTCATCAACAGGGCCCTCAAGAGACAAGTCAACCACTTAGATAACCTATCCCTGGGTCCTACTTCTATTATGGACCTCTTAGGCCACAGTCTCTCTCATGCTATGGGAAAGGGAGTGACCAAAAACCTAAAGTTTCTCTCATAAGCCTGCCTACTAGTGACTGTGGACCAAAATTGTCAGTTTTGTGCCAGCAACCCTAGGATTTAAGTCGCTTTTTAGGTCCAAAGCCCAGCCCATTTCCTAGAATGGAATGATAGCTTGAAATTAGGAAAATTATAGGGAAAAAATGATGCAAAAGCAATAAGTTGATCATGACCTTAACCAAACCCCTACTAGCCATGACAGGAATTTCATCAAACATGTCATCAATATGTAACCTACACATGTAAACAACATAATTAAGTGTAGGGTGTTAGCTCCTAAATCCACCTTAGGTTGAAAGAAGGCAAAGTTCAAGGTAACCACAAACCACGCTCAGTCTGATAGCTAGCCCTACCAGAATAGGAGAGGGTTCTCTCCGCGTCACGCTCAGTGAATAAATAAACAATATGGTCTGAGATGAATTACAATGAATATTTATTTTAGGCTAGCTAAATAAATATGAAAGAAGTATTTTGATAAATGACTGAGTTTTCTGGGATGTATGGGACCAAAGAACAACATGAGCAGAGAATTTAACACAAAGGCACAGATTACTTTGTGAGGCAAGACATGCGGAAAGTATAGCAATTAAATTTGAAATAATGCGAAATGGAAAGATTGTTTAGGAGGGTGAAAAGGGCATAAATACATGAATCCTTTTCAATAGAAGAATAACACAGAACGTGAAACTTTCCCAAAGGCAGAGCAATAAACATGAATTCTACCTTTTCTTACTTAGAAACATTCATTGGAATGAATATGAATGAAATGTGAAGCATAACGAGATACATATGAAACAGAAAGAAAATACATTTTCTAAACTCACACCACAGGAATCTCATGAACCAGAGCCGCAACCTTTCATTAATTCTCTGTAAAAATGTACAATGAGTAACTGCATTTCTCTCCCACAATCTCCCAGAAATTCCAACCAACCCCTTACCAAATGACTCTCAATACAATAAATAAGTTTTGCTATGAGAAAGTCAATCAACCCAGGAAATGAAAAGCCAACCATCAGTAGTTATATTCAATTACTATGATGGCCAATTAAAACAAAGTAAACCTGAGCGCAGATCTTCTAGATGACTGCTCGCCTTCCTTTTTCCACTTGGATAGAAGCCAACCTTTCATGAATTTTTTTTTTAAACTTTGCCTTTGATGCCAAGAAAAATGTATTTTAAATGAACGGGCCCACTTGGAGAAAATTGCAAATCGAAATTTCGTGGAGCAGAAGCGATTTTGGCCTTTGGGTCTCTGTGCACCGCGCCCAAAACTGTATGCGTTACGCTACTTTGGAGCTGGTTTTGAGGCACTTCACGAAGTCCAAATTGAGCCCAAGTGTGACTTTTAGAAATCCCTACCTGTCTACTTTCCAACCCAAGTGGAATTTCTAAATTTTGTGCTCATTTGGCCCTACAAAACTTCAATCTCCCAAGACTGCTTCCTGTGTGTCAAAATAGGGGCAGAGAGGTCATGTTTTGGGTGTTTTTGACCTCCCGAGGACTCAAAACTTGCCCAAAATTCTTGGCCATCCACCAGCAGTCATGATTTTTCATGAAAAATCCAAAAATATAAACCTTTTGTGATTTGGAGTTTCCTATCAAAAGCGCGCGCCAGGTAGCATGGTGCACAGGGAGAAAAACCCTGTTTTTTGTACAAAAATTTCAAAATTTCAAAATGCCCCAAGTTTCTTGAAATTTGGGCTGGAGCTTCTTCATCAAGAGCCATGGTGGGCCAAGGATTGCATCAGCCAATATCCAAAGTCGCTCATGCTCCCTTTGCCTCTTTTGCTTCCTTATTGCCTTCTTTAGTTTTGCCTTTAAATTCCTAATTCGTGCCTTGCAAACATGATTGTGTGCCCAATAATGGTTTTTCATGTGCCTAAGCATGTACTTGTCCCTGTTTGATTTTTCCAACAGCTCCTCTAAGTGGATTTTGATCCTCTCGAGCCAATTCTCTTGATCGGCCTCTATCTCCTGTTGAATGGGTGTCCTCTCATTTAGGTTTCGCTGGGCAGCCTGCTGTTCTTCACGGGTGTTTTGCCACCTCTATGAGGCCTCCTGGGTGCATGTACCTCTGTTGGTGAATCACTGGGTGTCTCTTCTTCATGATCATATGATGGATCAGATGTCATGTCTACTAGTGGACAAACTGTCTTAGACAAATAGGTGTTGATATGTCACACTGTCTTGTAATGCCTTTGATGATATGCTTGACCTTTGTCACCAAGAGAAAATAAGGACATGAGAGACAGTAAGGGGAGGGAAAAATAGTGAGGGATTAGGGACTATTGGGAGAGATTTATTTGGGAAATATAGGAGGGTTGTGTGGGGTTTTATGTGTGGGATAGGGTTTAGGGTTTCACCTTTGAAAGTTTTGGGAAAGGGAATTTAGGATAAGGGTTTAGTAACTTTAGGGGATGGGGAACAATGGAGTCAAGGAACAAAGGGAATTAAGGACAAGAGAAATAATGGAAAAGAGTAACCTTGGTGGCAAACAAGTTTTTAAACCCTAGGCAACAATTTACATGTGAGGAATTCAAAATGAAAAGGGTTGAATTTTTGTTTCAATCATTAGCATCCATAAACCACCATACCCTGGCACAAACTTGGATGAAACACCAAAATGGAGGCTTTACCTACTTGTGGAATGAGGAATTTGCAATTTGGAGGAGGATTTCAATGAATTTCAGGCCTTTTATCCCAGTGCACCGCGCCTCCCCAGTGCGTTGTGCCAGTGTAAATTTACACTGGAAAATTCCTCCCAGTGTGCCGCGCCTTCCCAGTGTGCCGTTCCTTTTTCCATGCGACTTTTGGAAGCCTTCTCGGTGTGAAAATTGGGTTCCGGATAGCTTGTTGGAAAGGTACTTGAGTCTAATTTCCAACCCAACTAGAATTTTTGAATTTGGAGTTCATTTTCCCCGTCAACAATCAAATCTCCCAAGACTGGTCAAAATGTGCCAAATGAGGCTGCCTCAAGGCAGAGTGCTGTTGCAGTCATCTTTGGAAGGTGTTCCTCAACTCTAAATTGAGCTCATGATAGCTCATGGGAAATCTCTTTGTGTCTAGTTATCATTTGAATCATCAAGAAAGTCATTTGGCTAACCAAGCTAGGATAAAACTTGATTTTCCCAAGGTCACTTTAGAGGTGCATCAATTCTCCCGAGGCAATTGTATTGTTAACATTTCTATAAAACCATGACACTTTTGTAAAAAGTGAAGGAGGTTTTTCTTTCTTGGCCTATTTTGGACAAAAACCTCTCTCCGTTTTCCAAAATTCATCCTTTCTTGCTCATAAACATCATTTGAGTGAATTATTGAACCTTCCTCTAGCCTGCAAGTATTATTGAAGCACTTTGAGAACAAAAATTTTCAAACCCTAGACCTAATGACCAAGTTGACTCTTTTCTTATCAAGCAATAAAAATAAGACTGTAAATGATTTCAATACTATCTTAATGAACTCTAATAAACAGAGCTGAGCCAACAGGACATGGCATAAGGGATAAATGAGTAACTAGGTATTTCTGTCAGAATATGGCCTGCTCCTAAATGGAATGCAAGTGATCGAGCAGAATGGGACACCTAAAAGTGAAATGCAAAAAGAGTTTTGATCTCTGAGGAGGACTGACAAGACCGACTCTAACATAGGGATCTCATACTTATCTAAAAATCACTATAAACCATTGTTTCCTCATGTCATTTGCTACATTATCATATATTAGGTCATAGACACATTATGCTTCCATATACAAGTAAAAACATGCTAAGAGCCATACATAGCCACTGTCACAGAATATACGTATAACCAACATAACAGGGACATAAATACCATAAACATATCAACCATCAAAATCCATATATTCCTCAATACATTTACACATGAAAATCAAGGGAATGGACTTCTCATTAATGAATGTAATGAACCAACCAGTGATGGGACTACCATGTCCCATCCAACCATAGATTGGTTGAACCAAGTCTCTCTTCAGCCAATCACCCTTGTGCCATATTCCAAGCATGAATATGGGTCTCATAGAACACATAGAAAACACCAATAAAAATGGATGTCGTCGGAGTTCTCCACGTACATCGTGAGGAATTTGAGTGCCTCCTAGTCTCTCAGGCTTTACCATGAATCCATAGACTAATCCAAGGAACCCTAGGCTCTACACTGATACATACCTTCTAGGCTTTACCATGCATTCCATCCTGGAACCACTAAGCCCAATAGAGGGAAAATCCACGTCTTGGCTTTATCGTATATCCCGCCATTCACTGGTAAGGATTCCTAGGCCCACCGAGGCACACAATATGACTTTAATGCAACCCAGAGTTTGGTTCATGGGTTACTAGGAAAGTGTCTTCATGATCCTTAGTCTGGTTCAAAGACCAATACACCATGTGTTAGTTAATTTGGAGATCCAACCCACTCAACTTTGAATTCAATCCAACCATCCCACATAAACCATATGAGAGAACCCATCTCATCAAAGCTATTAGGAATTGGCAAGGCTAGGTTGAAAATACTTTCAAACGTAGCAAAAGCCATGCCATGGTAGAAAATAAATGCATGTAATCCCATGCATTCCAAATCTAGTAAGAAAAATACACATGCAAGTTGATCCTTGCAATAAATATTCCTGTTGTAGCTTCTTGGTCCTACCTTTCCCTACTTGATCTTTGCTTCCTCTTACCTTCTTTTCCTTTCTTGCTTCATTGCCATAGTGCTCCAAGAAAACTCTAAGTGTCCAAGAGTATGAGAGAGAGAACGAATAATGAGAGAGTTCAAACACTAAACTGACAAAAGGTTCTGTTAGTGTCCTATAATAACAGGATTCATAATTTTGAATTGGCTATGGTTAGTCTTGTAATATTGTACATACTTTTGCTTTCTGCAAAATGTTTTCCCATATTAAAATTAAAAAATATCAAGAGGGTATGTCCTATAGAATAATCAAAGGACAAAAAGAAAGAAAAAGATCAAAAAAGTAAAAATATGAACCCCAAAAAGAGATAAAAAATAGATCACAAAAGTGTTCAAATTCAAATGCCACTCCTTTTACTTCACTTTGAAAAATAACATTGTGTGTAGCTTGTCATAAATGACACAATCCATGATGGTCAAATAGTTTAATCTTGACTCATTCATACTTTAAATTTCATGTTGATATATAGAGAATAAAGATCTAGCCAAACTTTTTAATCTTGGCAGATCAGTGGTTGCGTAGAGAATAATAATGAGCTCATCAATTTAATTTGAGCCATTGGATGTTATAAGGTTATAATTAGATAGTTTCTTTATCAAAAGAAAAAGGAATGAAGGGTCAACAAGCTCAAATGCACCCATTCAATGAAGAGAAAATTCTAGGGTAAATAAAGGGTAGGTAGAAGAAGTTTTGCAAGTGCACAAGGTTTTTAAGTCAAAAAGCACATTCATCATGCTTAATCCTATTGTTTCATGTGCAGGAGGAATTGTGAAAAAGAAATGACATTCACCAAAGCTTATTTACTAATTTCCCCTCATTTCACTAGACCCCCACATACTTAGTTTACTAATTTCCCCTCATTATCCCTTCATTACTTATAAATACCCTTTCCCCTCATTTTGAGCTTTTACCGCTTGGTTTCACACATTTCCATAGATATTACAATTCAAAAATCATTCCTCCTTCCCAAAACCCTTTCCCTAGTGTGAAATCCATTCCCACTAAAAATAATACATTCCCCCCTTATTAATTTCCCCTTTTCCCTTTAAAAACCCTCAAAACCCCCTTTATCCTAAGTTATTTCCTAAAACCCGCTTTATAAATATCCCACGTTATAATTTCCCGACACCATTTTTAACCCACCAACCCCTGGTGCAGTTAGAAAAACCCACCATATAATCCTTGGTCCCCACCCCTTATTAACTCGCTGCTTATATTTAAATCCCAACATTATTTTGTTAATTAATTACAAATAATTGTAATTAAACCTTGGGCCCCACCAACCACTTTTTTGACTCCATCCGTGCAACCTCACTATGCTATATCCCTCTGATTTCCCACCCCCAGATCTAACGATGCACAACCATATTGTGCAGATTCATCGTCCGACAATTAATGGCCCGAGAGCATGCAAGATTCGCAGTTTTGGCCTGGCACTGTTCTGCTACGTGGCGGCACCAGGGTAAATTGTGTGCTCGCGAAAAATACCACCCTCCTCCCAAAAGAAGTGCGATATCACCGAAAACCACCTCCTCTCCTAAACCAAAAACTACTCACTGTTCATTCGATAAATCACACGCCAAAATGTAATCGTTATTGGTTAAAAGGCCTAAAAAGCCCCAATTTGTTCTTTTCGCTCGTTTTCACTGTAAACCTCTACTAAACCAATTCTGGTATCCTAAACATATGAGCGACAAATTTAGCCACCTTTTTCCACCTGAAGACACTGCAGACACCAAATTGAAGCAGCAAACAACTAGTTCAAGCTCAATACCCTCTGCAGCTACCACAAAACCCTTTTTGTGCACCAAACTATCAAATTTCTAGGTATTCCTGATATAACCAGAATGACTCTATAATTTGAAGTTATACATAGTAATTATCCAAGGTTAATTAATTAAATTAATTAAAAAACCTTCCTAAGTTGAAGAAATCCCATTGTGAAACCAGACCCCTTTTTACAGATGAAATTACCCTCCCATTTTTTTGGACCTTCTGACCTCACTCCTGAAGCTACAAAAAGAGTAATTGAGTTCAATATACCAAATTATGGCTTCCCAAACTTCTTTGGATTTAAGACCCCTACAAACTGCTCACCTATATATTGGCCACCTTGCATGCGCCGACAGAGAATTTCAAATCAAGGACACTCCTTCCCCCACCTCCTTACTGAAACTCCACTGCTGGAGTAAAGACAAGTTTTTGAACCGGGATGATTACCTTCACCTATGGGAGTCCAATTTGCCCAAGTACTTGTTTCCATAAGTACACCCCTTCCTAGAAATCATCCACTTCTACCAAGCTTGCTATATTCCCATTCAAAGAGCCATAGTCACCCCTTACTAACAAGTTTTACTAACCATTACTATAGAATCAATAAATCAAATGCTGCAAACCTAGCCAGGCCCCAATGAGACCCCACTTTCCATTAAAGGTTTACTTGAACTCTACATAAACCTAGACCTTCCCAACAAGGCTCAGATTTTTCAAACGTTCATCATAAAGGAGTCTCATACTCCTACAAATAGTCCTCCATATGCTGCAACCATTTTCTCTGGTAGAGGCAGACAAATTATTACCATGCTCTCTTGCATACTAGGGTACGCCACAGATGAACATGTGGATGAGGTTGTCCTTTCTTTCCTTTCAATCTTTCTCCAAGGCAAGCCTCCTGCTATACTTTACCACTATCCTTAGTTCATAGTAGACAAAATCCATGAACAATTTATCATATTACCAAATGAGAGAGTGTTCAAATAATCTTAAGTTTTGTTTCACATGTTTCTATATTATCAATCCGACAAATTTCTAGTCAGCATCCAAAAGTTAGACACCAAAGGTAATCCAAGCTCTGTCATCTATTGGACACCATTGATCCAAAAATACTCCACCATTTTTTCCAATAAAGACTTCATTGATTCATTTGTCCATCCAATTATGAACATGCTAACTAGTAGCTATCAGCCCAGGATCAGTCAGGAGATTAAAATTTTTTATAGTTGGCTAAGAACAATAGAGTGGGAAACTGGTATCTATACCAGGACCACACAAAAATTAGAAAATATGAATGCAAATTTACTCCCTACAAACTACCCGAATACCTCCCCATGAGGATATTTGCATTAGAGTATTTTGGGCAAATCATAAACTATGATGAATTGAATTTCTTATCAGCTAGGAAGAAGACCCAATTTAAAATGAAAAACCAACTAGGCTCCTTTATTTGTAATAATAGGGAAGTTGGACGAGAGGCAGATAAAATTTTGTAGCAGTTGAATTTCAAGAACAATTTTATGTGGCAATATGACCCTCATGGAGTCATAAATAAACTAAGGCTCAAAGTAAAATTGGGTCTTTTCATACATGATCCTAGGCCAGGCATTGAGAGATTTGCTAACCAATCAGAATGGTTGGAAAACACTTTGATAGATGTGGAGAATATTGTAGTAGATGTGGAGAATACTTTGATAGATGTGGAAACGCAGATTGATAATAATTCCTTTCTGCAAGTTATAGCCCTAGAAGAACAGATGAATATTCCTCCTATTCTGCAGAATCCAGTCAATGAAGACAAAAATGTAAAAAGAACCAGGGAAGAAGGTTCTAGCTCAACAATGGATGCTATAGATGACCAATTTCAGATCAGTTAAAGGAAGAGGCCCAAGCTTAATCATGTAACTGAACAATAAGACACCATTGGCACAATGGATTTCACTGACACTAAACAATGGTTGGAAGGAATAAAGGCTCAGTAGCTTCAGAAGAAACACACCAACCTTCTACCTCAAACACTCAAATTATTGAGAAACAACTTAGCATTGAGGTCTCTTCATCTAGTAAGCCTGTGGACAAAGAGAAAGATATTAAAGATAAATACAAAGAAATTAAGTTGAGGAATGAGGCATTGAAGGCTGAGACATATGTTGGGTCCCTATAATACTAGTGATTATCCCATTACTATTGTAGTTGTACCCCTTATTAATATTGTTGTGCCCATATTGTCCTCATATTGTTATTACTGTGCCCCATAGAATCCCTCTATTGTTATTTTTGTGGCTTTATATTATTATTGTTAGGTCAGCTGGGTTATATTGTGACTCATTAGACTCCTATATATAGAAAGGAGGCTTTGTCATTTGTATCATCCAAGAATTGTTCATTTATGTAATGTAAAGGAGGTTGCCCCCTCGATGAGGCTGAATTTGAAGGCATTGATCTATCTTTTCTATCTTTTTTTGAGCTGGTTTCATAACATTTGGTATGAGAGCTTTGGATTCTAGGGTTTCGCTGCTCTAAACAGGTCATCGTGGCATTTGCGCTATAACTTTTTTCTACGACGTTTCAGAAGCTAAAAAAAATCTCATTTGAGAAGACATCACACTGAATCTCAGGTCTGAATTTCAGAGCTTTTCGCGGTATATTTTCGGAGATACGATCTAAGGAAGTTGGTCTTTTTGCAGAATCCTGAATTACATTCAAAATAGGTGACCTGGGGAAAATCGTCATAACGTTCTCTTGAGCATCAGATTGGAATTTTGTAAGAAGGTACAGAAAGAGGACAGACTGTAGTTTCTTGTATATATTTGTTAGAGCCAAAGGTCAAAATAGGGACACGTGGCACGTCGTACAAGTTCGCTCTACTGAATTAGTCTATAATTAGGTCACTGTGGGAGATTTGGCATAACTCTTCATTGGAGAATCCAATTGGGGTCAGACTGGTGGCAGTAGAAAGAGGACACAGAGGGCTACTACAGGTCGCAATTTCAAAACTGGATGATCCGAAATTACAGAGATACATAAGAGGAAATATCGAGCTCCTACAAAGTGAAAAAATGTGTGTATATTTTTTTAAATGTTTGCAGATTCATCGTCCAATAGTTAACGACCCGAGAGCACGCGAGATTCATGATTTATTAAAAGATACCACCATCCTCCCAAAAGTGGTGTGATATTGCCGAAAGGCACCTCCCCACCTAAACCAAAATCTACCCACTATTCATTTAATAAATCTTGTGCCAAATTGTAACCGTTATTGGTTAAAAGGTCGAAAAAGCCCCAATTTGTTTTTTTCATTTGTTTTCACTCTAAACCTCTGCTAAACCAATTCTGACAGCTTAAACCTCTGAGAGACCAATTTAGCCACCTTTTTCCACTAGAAGACACTACGGACACCAAATTGAAGCAGTAAATAACCAATTCAAGCCTCAGTACCCTCTGTAACTACCACAAAACCCCGTCTACGCACCAAACCATCAAATTTCTAGGTATTATTGATATAACCAGAACGACCATGTAATTTGAATTTATACACAGTAATTATCCAAGGTTAATTAATTAAATTAATTGAAAAACCTTCCACAACTGAAGAAAATCCCACTGTATAACCAAACCCCTTTTTACAGATTGAAATTAGCCTCCCACTGCTCCAGACCTTCTGATCTCACTCTTGAAGCTACAGAAAGAGTAATTCAGTTCAATAGACCAAATTATGGCTTCCCAAGCTTCTGTGGATGTAAGACCCTTGCAAACCCCTCACCTAGACATTCACCACGTTGCATTAGACAACAAATAATTTCAAATCAAGGACACTACTTCCCCTGCCTACCTACTGAAACTCCACTGCTGGAGTAAAGACAAATTTTTGAACTAGAATGATGACATTCATCTATGGGAGTCCAATTTGCCTAAGTACGTGTTCCCATAAGTACACCCATTCCTAGAAATCATCCACTTCTGCAAAACTTGCTATATTCCCAGTCAAACAGCCATAGTCACCACTGACTAGCAAGTTTTATTGACCATTACTACAGAATCAATAAATCAAATGATGCAAATCTAACCAGGCCCTAATGAGACCCCACTTATCATTGAAGGTTTACTTGAACTCTACATAAACCTAGACCCTCTGAAGAAGGCTCATATTTTTCAAACTTACATCATAAAGGAGTCGCATACTCCTACAGATAGTCCTCCATATGCTGCCACCATTTTCTCTAGGAGAGGAAGATAAATTATTACCATGTTCTCTTACATATTGGAGTACACCATAGATGAACATGTGGATGAGGTTGTCCTTAATTTCCTTTCTATCTTTTTCATAGGCAAGCCTCCTGCTATAGTTTACAACTATGCTCAATTCATAGCAGATAGAATCCATGAACAGTTTATCAGATTACCAAATGAGAGAGTGTTCAAATACTCTTAAGTCTTGTTTCACATGTTCCTATATTATCAATTTGACAAATTTCCAGTCAGCATCCAAAATTTAGACACCAAAGGAAATCTAAGATCTGTCATCTATTGGACACCATTGATCCAAAAATACTCCAATGGTTTTTCCTATAAAGACTTCATTGGTTCATTTGTCTATCCAGTTATGAACATGCTAACCAGTAGCTATCATTCCAGGATAAGTTAGGATATTAAAGGAGTTTTACCATTATCTAAGAACAATAGAGTGGGAGACTGGTATCTATACCAGGACCACACTGAAATCAAAATATATGGACTCCAACTTACTCCCTACAAATTTCCCAAATACCTCCCCACGAGGATATTTGCATTAGAGTATTTCAAACAAATCATAAACTCTGATGAAGTTAATTTCTTGTCAGCTAGGAAGAAGACCTAGTTTAAAATGAAAAATCAATTGGGCCCCTTTATTTGTAATAATAGGGAAGCTGGACCAGAGGCAGATAAAATTTTGCAGCAAATGATTTTCAAGAACAATTTAATGTGGCAGTATGACCCTCATGGATTCATAAATAAACTAAGGCACAAGTCAAATTGGGTCCTTTCGTACATGACCCTAGGCCAGACATTGAGAGATTTGCCAACCAGTCCGAATGGTTAGAAAACACTTTGATAGATGTGGAGAATATTGTAGTAGATGTGGAGAATACTTTGATAGATGTGGAAATGTAGATTGATACTAGTTCCTTCCTGTAGGTTCCAGCCCTAAAAGAATAGATGAATATTTCTCCTATTCTGCAAACTCTAGCCAATGAAGACAAAAATGCAAAAAGAACTAGGGAAGAAGGTTCTAGCTCAGCAATGGACACTACAGATGACCAATTTGAGATCAGTTACAAGAAGAGGCCCAAGCTTAATCCTGTAACTAAACAATAATACACCATTAACACAAGGGAAATCACTGACACTGAAACAATGGTTGGAAGGAATAAAGGCCCAACAGCTTCATAAGAAACACACCAGCCTTCTACCTTAAACACCCACATTATTGAGAAACAACTTAGCATTGAGGTGTCTTCATCCAGCAATCCTGTGGATAAAGAGAAAGATATTAAAGATAAATACAAAGAAACTAAGTTGAGGAATGAGGCATTGAAGGCTAAGACTTATGCCCGGTACTTCAAGAAAACACCTACCAACCAAAATAGGTTAATGTCAGCCTTTGACGTTAAGACTAGGAATATGAAAATGACATTCACGCAACCTATAGTCCAGCAACCCAAATCATCATCTCACTACAAGAAAACAGATTTTGAAGTTTTGGCTAGGGATGTTCACCCTATTGACCAAATCGAATTCCATAAACAGACAGGTGAGATGATCTATTCCACCATGAAAAATAAATCTATGACTATGCACAAACTCCAAAGCTCACTGGATAATATCACAACCTAGTACAAGCTAGAAAAGGCATCCTCACAGGCCAAGGACAACAGAATCAAGTCACTAGAAGACTTGGTGATTGAGCTTGGGTATAATACAAATGATGTCAATAGTCCAGCATGAGGTAAAACACATTTTTCTAAACATCCCAACCTATGCTAAGTACATAGAAGCAGATGAAATTTATAGAAAGATGGTAAATATCAAATTACCAGATGCAGACACATGGGAAAATTTAAATGATTTACTGTAAAATGCAAAGTAAAAGTGAAAACAGTGCAGTAAAAGAAAAGCAGAAGGCCAACATAGATGAAAAAGTATCAGATGAAAAAGTATTATTTAAAAGGGCAAAGTAAAAAGAACAGTTAGTGTAGAAGACCAACAACAAAGGAGAAGAAACATTAAAAAATCAAAGCATAAGAAAACAAAACCTAATAAAAAGGGATAGATTACAACAGTTGAATATCTGTCTCTATCTTCTTGCATGAAGATATTTCGTTTCCCTAGATTAATTCCCAAGACAGTTTAGGATATTCTGTAAACTATTTTTGTATAAATACTTCATAATTTCAAGTATAGAGTGTGAATTGCTAGACATTTCTATACTTGTATTGATTTGTAACTGGAGGGTTCATTGTGCCAATTTTTCAAGTCAGCAGACTGGACTGAGTAATAAAGACATTGCATTACAGGATTCATGTGTTGAGCTACTTCAATGAAGTATTTTCTTTTATCAAATTTTTGTTTTCTTAAGTCTTTCACAAACTTTCATGTTACCTAAATTGAATAAATTAACTGGAATGATATTACAGAATTTGTTTAGTGTTTTCTTCTGATATCCAGATTAGGGAATCATTTATTGCTCCCTAGTTTTGGTTGACCCCTACCATTTCACTCATTGTTCGGTTTAAGGAACCCTTAATTTCTCCTTGAATCCATTTGAAAACCACTTAACTATCTAGCCTTAAGATCTTAATTTACTCATCTACCTTGCCCTATAAACACTATCCTTAGAACTTGATCCAGTCTTGTTAACTTGATCCAGTCCTGTTTGCTTGACACTTGACCCCATAGCTGAATGGTAAAAGACATCCCTCTGTCCATCTAAGTCAGTGATCCCACCAGCAAATAAAAAACAAAACCCAAGTGCAATCATAACTAGCCTAAAATTAATTAACTAAACAAAGTTAAATAATAAAGAGAGAGCCCTCTCTGAGCATTAGGAAGGTTAGATCCTAATCTCCAAAGTAGGTTTGTGGTCACCTCTATCATTTCTTTCATAACAACTCTAGAGAAATTTTGGAGTGATAACAGTTCATCTATCCAAAGGTTACCAACTAATCCTCATAAGCCTTTTTATGGACGAGGCCTCTATTTTCTTCCTTTTCCATTATTTTCATTCATTTTCCTCCTCACATGCAGCCTGTGACCGTTCACCTCCTTTTTTTCTTAATTTCCATTATTTTCATAAATAATTGTGCGAAAAATGCCATTTTGCCTTTCCAAAGCCTTTGCAAATTTCCTTAGCCATAAACAACCAAATCAACACACATTAAGATGTCTTGCCCAAAAGTTACCTTGGAATAAGTGTCCCATCAACCGTAGTTATTTTTTTTTAACTTTTATTACATGGAATTTTCATGAGGGTCGTTACAAGATTGTTTTCCATCTTTGCCCAACTGAACTTGGGAGACACTTTTGGGGGGTAAATTTCATGGTAAATAAACCGATGCTACCCCACCGAGTGGAAAAGTCAGCTGGGTGGGATTTGCCGATCGACATACCAGATTGACTCCAGAGGGTCTTGGCTTGATTTCTCCCCCCATTCATTCACCCACCAAAGAAAGGTGGGGACCACTCGCCATGCCATGGACCTACAGATATGGTCAACAAGCGAGCACAGAAGGTAAATGGTAGCACCCCTGGCTCTTGTCCACCTGTCACCTCCCCAATCACCCTCTGCCACATGTCCCCCCCCCATGACATCATATGATGTCAGACAACCATTACCCCTCAACCTATAAAAATCCTTTCTGATATAACCGTTTGAATTTAAATCATGTTTCCTGTTTCCAATCCGCCCCATCATTCAAGTTTGTTTGTGTCAGCGTTCAAATTGCCGAATTGATGAAAGGCTCCAAAAAATACCATTCACCAACTCGAACCCTGTCAACTAGGTAACCTACCAGTCTCCTTGTCTGCAACTTGTTTGCATCTATGTTAAAAATGGAGAAACCAGCTCCAAACACCCCCAAAGCTCAGGAAGACAAAACCCTTGTGTTATGTGGAGCCACTAATGGACACAAAGGCTCAAATTTCCTATCCTTATCACATATTGCACCTCTGGTTCAACCTGTATGGCCACCATATTAGGGGGACAACCCTTTCAGAGTTATTGACTCAGGGCTCTACTATCAAATTATTCCTTCTTCTCATCATTTCCTCATTTTTATCTCATGGTTACCTACATCCTATGTTGAGAAAAAGAACTACTTCATATATGCTACTAGAGTCAAAATCCTAGAGGTGACCCATATTTATTTGAGGAATATACAAAGATTAGGGTTTATGGGTGTGAGCTTGCTCCTCATCACCTGCCTGTGCTCATGCCTATGAGGATATTTTCCTTGGAGTTTATTAGACATAGCCTGAATGTGGACCTAGTTCATTTTGTCCTTGCCAAAAATGGGTATATGTTCAAGTTGGGTAAGCCTGTAGGTCCTTTCATTGTTAACACCAGAAAGACCTTTCAGGAAGCTGAGGAATTACTGAAAGAAATGAATTTTGAAATGGGGGATATTTGGCATTATGAACCTCATGTTGTCTTTGAAAAGAAGAGGAACATCATTATTGATTCAACTTATGATCATGAATGTAGGCATGCGATTTAATGGAAGGTTATCTTTGATTCATGGCCCATTAACACAAAGATGGATATTGAGACTCCAAAAAAAAAAGGAAAGGTGCAAAAAAGGACTGTGGATAAAGTTGGGGACATGGAGATGGAGTACATTCACACAAGCAAGAAAGCCAAGACCCAAGAACCAGAGGAAAAGGAATTTGAAACTAGGTTGCAAGAGATTAAAGAAGACCAGTTAGGCTTCTAGGTGACTTTAGAAGATGCAATACAAGCTTCTTCCCCGTCATATTTGGAGGTAGCCATTCTGATTTCTACAGGGGGTGAAACTATGACATAACCTTGTTGGCCTGCAGTGAAAATAATTGAAGAAATAAATAAGAAGATTAGGGAAGAGATGAAACAACAAATGGCATCATGTTATATCCCATATAAGACTAGACTTGTTGCTTCTATGGACTTGGAGAGGAACTAGATGAAATTTTCATTGAACCACCCCTTAGCACAATCACTACCATCAATCTCATAGTTTAATGCTTTAGATGTGTCTCTATACCTGACGAGTGTCCCTTTGCCTGACAAGATAAACTACCATAGGCAGGTGGGAGAAATTTTGAATAGGGAGTTAAACAGGAATTCCATGACCATAAGTAAAGATGAGGAGTTGTTGGAGAAGGCTGCAATGAATTTGAAGCAAGAGAGATCTAATTCTAGATCTATACATATATAGAAGGACAAATTCAACCAAATGATTGTGAAGTTGGGAGTGAACCCAAAAGAAAGATTTGTTTTTGAGACCCTTCTCTAGAGTTAACAAATTGATATTTAAGAGTTGAGATACAAGCTAAAAATGCCTGTTAGTGAACATGTGCAGTCCAAAGAGTTGGCACAGGTGGAGGTAGAGAAACAGATGCTGGCTAAGGAGCTAATAGATAGGAAAAATGAGGAGGTGGCTCTCAAGAAGCAGGTAGCAGATCTTCAACAGATGATAGACTCCCACATTTGTGTAGTGCTCATGCCAAAAAATCATCAAAATTCTACAAAACAACTCACTAAGATCCTCACCGAGCTACAACTTTCAAAAGGGGAACTCAAGAAGGTACAAATGGATTTGGAAAACTCTTAGAAAACCCTTGCACAAAAAGAGAAACAACTTGAGACTTCCAAGACTAATGTAGAACTGATCAGCCAGAATTCACAGACAACTAATTAAGAGATCACTGAGATCAAAGGCAGAATGAAAGGAAACATGTCTCTCCTCTAGGAAAAACAACTGATATGGGATGAAATGATATCAAAGAGGAAGAAACACTGGGATTAAATAACTCTCATGGTTTAGAAAAATATTGTAATGAAAGACTATGAGTTCTTCATCCTAACTGCTAAGGAAGAAGGCAAAAAGAATGCTTAGATTGCTAAGAAATTCATCCAATATCTTAATGAGAAGACACCCAATGAGTTAAGGGTTATAGATGTGGTGAGTAGGGTGTCTCCAATCGTGGATATCTATAAAGTAGCCCAGAAAGAAGAGGCCAAAGCTAAAGCTAAAGAATGCTTGGAGGTTGTGTAGAAGGATATAGTTGCTTTTGACTGATAGTTTGCGCAAAGAGTTCGAGCAGGGCTACCCAACTATTGGGATTTCGTAGGAGTGCTTATCCCATGGGAGAAATATGGGCAATTGATGGTAGAGGCCAAGAGTAGTGTTGATTCATCCCATGAGAAGGATTCTATCTTGAAGGGTAAGATTGTGGTCAGTTATTTGATGAATATTTCGAACTATTGGGGTTGGTGAAGACTTTATTCCACACCAAGTTAAATTATGCAGGACTTACAAATATTAATATTTCATATTGGGTGTTCTTTCATGCTCCTCTACCAAGTCTAGCATTGTGGTAGAGATGTCATCAATTCATTAACCCTCCACTATTCCATATCATTGATCGATCAACTCTTCCTCATTAACTGGTCCACCACAATTGAAGATATTTCTGACCATGTCAATCATGTTACCTTACTATTTTATTCTTTTTGTAACTATTTTATCTTCAAGAAATGAACTCCAATTAGTAAGGGTTTGATTAGTATAGTTGTGCTACTAGCACACTCACATATTTTTGTAATAATGAATCACTGCAAGATCAAGAAAGAATATTTTGTAAGGGGTTCTCGTTCCGAGACCCTATAAAAGCAGTTTATGATACACTAGGAAAATTTCAAAAGTTTGTTTGAAGAGGGAAGCTCTATAATTGTGAATTATATGTATTCCCTATTTGAAGACTAATGAAACATTTTGGTGATTTTGGCTTACATGAGACTATAGTATGTATTCTCCTCTTCGTTTATTCCATTTATCTTCATTCTTCTTCTCAGATTACGTGTAATAGTAACTGTTGGATGTGTTTTTTTATTTATGAAATCATAGATTCATCTATGTCTAATGTTGATTTAATATGTCTGTGACTGGTAAAACTTAACATCCTTAATATGCACTCCATGTAGTCTAGTAGATCATTTAATGTTTTTTCACCCGTTTCACACTAAAGTTAGATGCGCTGGATTCTTAACTAATCCATGTGCATTTGAATTTATTTCTTTATAATTCTTCCTTCCCATATGCTACAATGACTAATAAAATACATGCTAAAGTAATGTTTTCCATTGAAACTAGATCTTAATTATTCTACGAGTCTTCGCTACCATATCTTCATTTCTCCTCTTAAATAATATTATGAACCAATTATGTCTTAAGTTATATTAAATATCAAGTGTAAATGAAAAATTCTAGTAAATCTTGTAAGAACTCATCAAGATGTCCTAAGCACTGATCTCTCGTCAACCCAACAAATGTCCCTAGGAGCTACAACATAGCTTACATGTGTAAAGAGATGCAGGGAAACATGTTTGGTTATAGCATGACAATGTAATAGTTGATTTGTTTATATAACTATCATTTGGGTGATGTGACAGTACATAGACTCGAGTGTAGAAAGGCATTGGGTGCTAATTCTTTTGTCTATGTTTGGAAACCGCAATTCCAAATGAATGAGGGCTTGCAACCAATACATGAAGTCCTCTTAACCTTGGTTTCATCTGACATTATGTAGCTATGTGATCTAGTCATGAGCATGCATTTGAAGGGTATAACTATTTGTTTCCAGTTATGGATGGATTCATGAAGGAATTGGAGTCCCTTGAGAGATGACATGGATGTGTTCAGTTACAAGGTAGTGTGCATGACACAACAAGGTAACATAACTGGTATATTGTTATATTTATTTATGCATTTTCAATTGCGTGTTTATGATGAGATGATGCAGGGGATTGCATGGCAGAGAGACTACCATGAAATCTTAAAGGAGGCTCGGGTTGGCTCTCCTTTGGAAGCATTGGGAACCCAGGGAAATTGAGTTATGGTGTCTATTGAGATTATTGTGTTTTCAGTGCTTTGTGCCTTGTTTGTGCTTGATGTGTAGTTTTGTTTATGTGTAGTGTATGGACATACCACTTTGTTTGTGGTGTCATATTGCTATTGGTTTTCATGGTTTTATTCATATTTTCTTTATTGTTATTTCCTTTTATGTTTTGAGTCTTGGGAATTGGTTTGCAAAAGAGGAAAGTTAATGGGGTTCGAGAGGATCTGACTGGAACCCATCAGGTAATGAAAGACTTGGATGAAGATAGATGCATGTATAAGAATAGTTGAAGGTAAGAGCATGACAACTGGTTGAGTTGGTTGGGACCAATGAGATAAATGGATAATGGCAGGATAGACATGAGAAAGGTAACTAGGAAAGGTAAGGTAAATGGATTTGAGGCATCAAATGCCTTGGCTATGTTAGTAACCATTCTTCTCAATTGTTTGCATGTTGTCCATAGAAAAAGGGATTTCTCTTAACTTTGATCTTACGATATCTTGTAATTGTGTTGTGATCATTATTATGATGACGACTATATATGTATACATGTATGTATATATGTTGTTTTCTAAAAGGGTCGTTAGGGAGCGTGATTGGTTTATGTTTATGCTTATATGTATATAGGCATGTATCTTTATCATTTTCTGAAAGGGTTGTTAGGAATAATTCTTGTGGAGGAATGATTGCTTATGTAGGTGAATAGCATGAAAGACAGTTCTGGTCTATTGGGGAATCAAGTGGGAAGAGTAGTCCTAACAAACCTATGAGGTTAGTATCACGTGGATATGAATTGATATTATGTGATTATACTATGTCTATGTTTATGTTATGGACAAACTACGCTTAGGGATACATCAACAAAAGGAAAGAATTGTGCCTTGTGGCATGCTGGGATAAGCATGGATAAGATATTAGAAGCAAGATCACTTGGTAAGGATAGTTTTGTCTTAGGATGTGTAGTACTGGTGTCGTGTACATGTGGTGTCATGTACATGTCATGCATGTGGTTCTGTGTGCATGTCGTGTTGTGTACACGTTGTACACATGGTGCGATGTACATGTGACAATGTATATTCATTACGTAGGTGGTGCCGTGTACATGTGATGTTGCATACATGTTGTCCAGGTGATTTTGCGTACATGTGGTACTATGTACATATTATACATGTGGTATTGGTGTAAATGCAATATTGTTTGCATGTCATATATGTTGTGTTGTGTACATGGGGTACTACGTATGTGCATTGCGTAATCATGGTGTCGTGACATGTTTATTTGTTGTGTTGTACTTTGTGTATGTATATTTATTTTGTTGTGATGTGCACCAAGTGTAGGTGTATGTGTTGTGTTGTACACTAGATGTAGATGTATGTGTTTTGTTGTATGTCAAGTGTAAGTGCATGTATTGTGCGACATGTTATTTTGTGTATAGTGTACATAATTGAAGACAAGAAAAGGCATTGGATGCTTTCCGGGTGGGGAAACCAAATTTGGTGTGTGTGTATGGAAAGGACAAAGGCAGAAGAAAAGGACCGAATGAAGGATAAGTATCAATATTTATTTTCAGTTTTATTATGCATGCAATCTATGATTTTGATTTATGATGGTTACATGTGATCTATGATTATGGTTTATTATGATTACATGCGATTCATAATTTGGTCTATGATGGTTGTGTTTTGAGCTAACAAGATGTGATATGTTTATATATGATGATTTGATCAAAAGCTAGTTTGACTTGTTGTGATAGAAAGTAAACAAAATTGCAAGTATACCTTGTTGATGGGCCACCAATGAGGTATGATTTGAATTTGTTTCAATTCATTTTGAACATAATGGAAATTATGTGCTTATTACAAGAAAGAATGGAAAATTCCCTGGTTCGGTGGTTGAAATTGATTACAAGGATTAGTAGCAACAACAAAAGGAATTGCAACGAGCAGAAGTATGTTGGTAAAACACTTTAGGAGTAGGGACATTGTGGGACACTGGTACCCAATATTGTCCATTTCTTTCCATGGGATTACTATGACTGGGATGATGGTTTTGAGGCAGGTATATGCCTTGGTTTCTTGAACTTTAGATGCGAGGAAGCCTTGCGAAAGGATGGATCGCTTGGGAAAGGGGATGTCAGGGAACTTGGAAGGTGAGTGACTGCATAGAAGGGGGTGACTGAATTGGCCGAGGGACTATGTAGTAGAGTAGGGAAGGTCAGGGAGTGGAATTTTTTTGGTCATTAGCATTGCGAGATGGAAATAAATGCACATTGGGAGTGTTCCCCTTAACAATGGGCCAATAATTGTTCACTAAGGGAAAAATTATCGCAAGGATTGTAGTGCTAGACATTAGATGTGAACTTTGATTTTGGCAATGGATTTTGGACTTCCTAGGAAGGAGTTCAATCATGGTACTACCTTGAGGGGGAGCTGTGAGCCTTTGGATTCCCTTATTTCTAATGTAGGCATCATATCCTTGTATTTGTTGGCTGAGAAAATGTGCATGTGTGTATATGTGTATACTATTGTAAATACTGTATTGAGATGGATTTATAAAGCTTCATAGACAGTATGATTATTTTCTCGTTGAAGAAATTATACATAAGTATATGTGGTTGTTATTGTAAATACCGTAATGAGTTGTGTTATAAAGATCCATGGGTACTGTGTTTTTTTTCCAGTAGTTTGTTGGTTTATAGGTGTCAGTGAACACCGAGGATGGCGTTCCCCCAAGGGGGAGGGTTCTGTAACAACCCCAATTAAAATTTCATGTAAAAAAATGTATAAGACCAATGTTATGGGAAACTTATTACAAGTTGAATGTCAGGAAAAACATCCTAGTGTGGGTCTTAATTTAGTTTATTATGGTTAAGGAAATCAGCGAAGGCCTTGGAAATGCATGAGGCATTAATTGACATTTTATTTATGAAAATAATGTAAATAGGAGAAAAGGAAGGTGAAAGGTCATAGGTTGGATATGAGGAGGAAAATAAGGTAAATTGAAGAAGATAGAGGCTCGATAGATAAAAATTCTTCTTAGGATCAGTTGGTAACCTTTTTTTAGTTCAGTTTTAGAGCTCTCTCTCAATTCGCTCTCTCTCATACTCTTGGTAACTTAGAGTTTTCTTCGATCACTTTAGCATTGGATCAAGGAAAGAAAAGAAGGAAAAGGGAAGCAAATATCAAGCAAGGAAGAGTAGGATCACATGAATACCACAATATTATTTGTAGGCATCGAGTGGCATGTATGATTTCCTTGATAGTTTTGGAACGCATGTGTGTTCTTGGTTCTCTTGACGTCATGGGCATGTGTTTTTCCACATGTCAGAGTTTTCTTGAGCCTTTCCTTTCCATTTCTAGATAGCCATGGAGTGATGTGTTCTCTTGTATTTCGTTAAGCTAGATGGTTAGATGGTTTTGAAATTGAGTGAGGTGGTATATGAAAGTAAGAACACATGGACTAGTAATCCCTGAACTAGATTGGGATTGTGGTAAAGCCATATTTTGTGGGTCTTGGTGGGATTACGAATCCTCGATTAGTGAATGGAGGGATATACAATAAATCCTAGAGGTGTATTCCCTCATTCAAGCCTATGAATCCTTGACTAGTGAATGGAGGCATATATGGTAAATCATAGAGGGTGGAGTCTTGATTAGGCCTAGGAATCCTCGACCATTGTATGGCAGGATATACGGTAAAGCCTAGAGACTAGGAGACATGAAAACTCCTCATGGTGTAGGTGGAGAAATCTGGTGGCATTCATGCTTGTCTAGGGCTTAGTGATCTGGTGGGGGTTGTGGTAAAGTCTATTTCTATTGATGAGGGTGAGGCAGTTTAGCATCAGGAAGCCTTGGATTATTTTGGTTATGAGTTCCACATTCATGCTTGAAATGTGGCACAGGGGTGATTAGATGAAACAAATATTTGGTTCAGTCAATCTATCGTTGGGTGGTACGTGGAGGCTCCAAACCTGATTGGATTATGAAATCATTAATAAGAGATTCTTCTCCTTAGTATTTCATGTGTAAATGTATTGGATCATATCTTCTATTCATAGTTGTTGTATAATTGTATTTATGTTGGCTATATGGTAGTTATAAGCTTGGTTTATGACAAAATTGATGTATGACTCTCATCATGTTTTAATTAGGAATTGAATGAAGAATGAATATATGACCTAATAGATGATAATGCATCTATTTTGATGAGGCATCAAAACTTATTTATGAATCTTAGATAAGTAGAAGACCCGTATGCTCAGATATGTTGTTATGACCTATAGATTTCATATATGTGTCATGTTTGACAAAATGCCTGTCATGGATAGTAGGGTTCTGGTCAATTAATTATTTTCATTAGTATCCTTTTTTCCATGTTATTTATCATTCCTAAAGTTTTCATGAAGTTTTAGGGAGTGGTCTGAGTCCTGGCCCTGAAATAGTGGCACAAAATCCGGGGTTGCTGGCATAAAACTAGTTGAAAAAGTCCATAGTCATTGGGATGCAAGATTATGGAGTGACTGAAGGGTCTAAACCACTTGATTTCATTGTCATGGGAGTGGATGATGGTCTAAATCAGTGAAATGTTAAGCTTCCTCAGGGGTTGATCATCTGGAATGGTTGGTTGGCTCCATAAGGGTTTGTAACATGTGTGGAAGATCAGATTGGTTGTGTCTTGTCAGTTCCACTTCCTTAAGGTAAGATAGGAGGTTGAACCACATCATAGTAGCCTCTCATCACATGTATATCCTAGTTAACTGGTTAGCTTGGATAAATGTGGGAGGAGGGTGTTACAATAAACTTGCCATGGTGGCAAGTTGTACCCCTTTTGCTTACAATTTCTCCCTTAACCTCTTGTTTTATGACTATAGCTACTCCTTCATGATTGAATCCTGTAGCATTAAGTCATTCAATTCCTTTCTCACTTTTTTCACTTCTTCCTCCATGAGGCCCACATCTTCTACCTTCTTAGATTTTTCAATTTACATCCATCTATGAGTTCTGCCTCTTTCCCTTTCCAACTCAAAGAAGCGTGGTATTGTGAATTTGGTGGGTATAATTAAAGTTTTGGATCAAGCTCCCACAATTATTGGAGGCCTTATTCTTCCCCTTTTTATGTTGTTTCCCTTTCTTGTACCATTTTCTATTTCTTCTGTAGCAGTTCTTTTTCTTCTTGTAGCAACCATGTTTTGGTCTGTAGCTCTTCTATTATCTCCTACCTCTTTTCTTCCTTCTCTTGGAGTAGGTTAGCTTATGATTTGAGTGTCTTATATGTGACTTCTCTTGTGATGCACCTACCTATGGGTGGAAAATGTTTTTTACCCTCGTTTTTAGGGGAGGTGACATCCTCAATCTTCCCTTCACTAGGTCCCAATTATTCTTTTTGGTTGGCTGACTCATCAATGGTGATGGGGACTATTGGAGGAGGTTGAGGCTTCCCTTTATTTATCCTAGTTTCTTTATCTTAATGCTCTTTCTATTCTTAAAGTTCATTGGCCATTTCCTAGGATTCCTTGTCTTGGGTTTGACAAGTGTGCTAAGTGTGGCTAAGGTAGGAGCCATTGTTCTGTGTTCCATGTTGAGAGATTTATTTTTTCCATTGTTTTCCTATCTTTTGAGATCTTGAGGGATATTTAGGGGCCTCTTATTTTTCTTCCGATTCTCCTCCTGTATTTTCTTCTTCCTTTTCCTCTTCCACCTCCTCTTCTTTCCTACCTCCAACACTAGATTTAGGTGTCTCTTCATGTTGTGTTGTGGTGAGTGCTTGTGTTTCAATGAATGCCTCTTTGTCGAAGTCCACAAAGTCAGTCCAAAAAATTAGGTTCTGGAGGTGGATTAAGGCATCCATGACAGTGAACTTGATGAGGTTATGACGGGAAATGTGTAGGTGCTTCCCTTCCCTCACTCATTGGCTCATTTAAACGATGGATTGAAAGAGGAAATGTGGAACACTAAGCTTTATTGAAATTGGTAACTCCATCTAGAACCTTAGCTCATGGAGTAGCACAAATTGATAGTTATACATAATAATCAACCTCCCCTCACAATATATGTACTTGAGGATGTTAAAGGCTACTTGATCCCAAGGGTAAGGGAGGCTCTCTCTTCTCACTCCTTTTTTGTCTTCAATAGACTACTCTTCAGGGAGGAATATATTTTTCTTGGCTATGACATTTATTGTCCTATCCTCTTTCCCCCATCAAACTCCTAAGGGTATGGTGGTCACTCTGCTAATGATATCTACATTTATTTGGATAGAAATTCCCCTTACAATAGTGGTAACACTATCTTCTCCCTGAGAATTGAGGGCCATGGAAAACTCATGGGTTACCTCATCATCATACCCTTTTAATTTTTCAAAGAATGCCATCCATTGGTCTATTAGAAAAATGTCTCTAACAAGAGGATGTTGATGGATTATTTTGGTTTATGTGGGCTCTCTTCTATTGAAACCTCCTCCCATGGCTTCTACTGCTACTTCCTTAAATTCTTGGAATGGAATTTCCAAGGTTTTTCTTTGATTAGTCTAGGGTGTAGAGGTAGAGATAGGGTGGTTGATTATTTTTGGTTAGAGAAGGAGAAGGATGATACCCTTTATTGTAGTGAAAAAACTTTCCTCTACTCTTTCCTTGTCTTACTTATGTGGTAAAATAGTTTTTCAAAGGAATTTACTTACACAGGGTTTGCTATAGGATGCCTATAGCAAGAAAAAATATGTATGAAACTGTACGAGAAGTGAGGAGGGAGGAGGCCTTCTCAGGATGACCTATTTATGTTCATGGTGGTTTGAGGAAAATTCCTAGTGGTTTGGGCTCCTTTTCTCCTCTTAATTAATCCTTGTAGCATCTATTTTGCAGTCCTGTAACAATTTAGGTATTCTTGTAGCAGTTGTATCTAGTCGTGTAGAAATTGAAAACTTAGCCTATAACAGTTCTATATCACCCTAGGCAACCTCTAGTAGCATCTAGATCATCTTCGGTACCTTTATGGGCCTCTTCAACTGTTTCTTGGTAATGAACATTGATGCAAGTGAAATAGAGCTTTGTCCTTTTATTCCCTTTTTTGGTAATGGGCTCAGAGTGCTTGGTGACCTTACCTTTGCATGAATTTCTTCTTTTAGTCATTGTCCCCACTCCTCTTAATTATGACCCCCGCACTTTTACTTTTCCCCTTTGCATGGTTGGCTAAGTAGATGAAAGTGTACTAATCGAAAGTGGCCAATTTTACCCAACTCTAGCCCATACAAAATCTATTCTTGGGCATTTAACACATTTTTTAGCATTGTGCACATAGGGAAGAGGTGAGGGGCATCATACCTGAGCCTACTTATGATGTTGATTTGTTGGAGATGAATGCATGCTACTACTGAGATGATGATTGATCAACTATCCTCTGGAGGTCTCATATTTCATTTTATTTCTTGTAGATAGGTCATCATTAAATACAACACTGTGATGATGCATTTGACTGATACAATCTCTCTTTCATGTATGTATTTTTAGTGTTTGATTCGTTGCTACTAGAGTGGACTGGTAACCTTACAACTATTCCCAGGGATGGTGTGACTTATTCAATCCTTAATAATGGCCTCTTGATGCCTAAGGGTGGTCAAATATTCATTTTAGAGCTGCAATAGGCCTTGGTCTATGGTCTTCTTGGATATGTATAGGTTGCTACAAGACTGATCTCCTTCCTATAGCAGTCACTCAATTCTTTCTCAAAACCTCATACTACATTCAAGGTCTTGGAAAAATCATAGTGGGTCTAGGGACATGAAAAAAATCTTCCAAAGGCATTGAAATTTTATGAAAAATAGTGAAGGAAGAGTCCTTCTGTGTTTTTTTATGGCCAAAGGTGGAATCTTGAGGATGGAATTAGCTAAATGGAGTTGATGAGGGGTGAATGAATTTGGGTGGACTTCTCATAACATTTCCCAAGGAAAACCTTGACCTTTTGGTCCATTTTTCCAAGTGGATGTCCATCCTATAGGATTTTTGGTTGGTCTTGTAGCAATCCAAGATAGTCCCGTAGCAATTCAGGAAAATCCTGTAGCATTGCAGGGTTGAGGCAAATTTGGGTGAAATTGATGTCTAAGTGACATAAATAGGTAAGGAGGTGGATTATAATGAAAATGCACTAGTTGGTCTAGGGGGATGGAGAAATGGACTATGGACTTTGTTCCTTCAACTGTTTCTTCCTTGACTGTCTAAAGTCATGCAAAATAAAAATGTTAGCAAAATATATGTAAGGACTCCTCATTGCGTTTTTTTTTTGTGAGACATGCAAACTACCTCTAAAGAGGTTTTCAACCTGCATCTCTACCCGAGGCGCCTTAGAGGAGGTTCTCACTTGGGGATCTTTTTATCTTATTTCTCTTCTCTCTCTCTCTTTTAACCCTAGAGTTGGCCTTAGATACCTCATGGAGGTTTTCATATAGGTCATTATATATATATATACATATATATATATAGATGTATGTATGTATGTATGTATGTATGTATGTATGTATGTATGTATGTATGTATGTATGTATGTATGTATGTATGTTTATTATTATTTTTTTCACAATATTAGTGGACTAAGGGCCATGAGCCTCCAAATCACATTCAACTCCTTACTAATTAAACTAATAAAATATTCTTTGGACAAAGGTATTGTGTACAAATTCAAATTGTAACCATTAACAAGCAAGGGGATGCATTCCTCATCAACTGTTATGATTTGGACAAATCCATTTTCATGACATTTTTACACTAGATAAGGGCCCAACCATATTGTAATTAATTTTACTTTGAAATTCTTGAATCTTGAGTCATAGAGAAAGGCCCAATCACCTTCTTGAAAATATTTCTCCCTAATGTGTTTGTCATGCCAAATCTTTCTCTATAGCTGGACTACCTCAGTGTGTAGGAGAGCTTGTAGCCTAAATTAATCTAAATGACTGAGTTGGAGAAGTCTTTCTTGCTGTGATACAGTGAGGTCCACATCTAACTGAGCTGCCATCCTTAACGTATTGTATTCAAATTCAATGGGAAACAAGACCTTCCTCCCATAGACTAGTTTGAATGGGGTAAATCCAGTAGTGGTATTCCAACTGGTGTTATAGGCCCAAGTGGCTTTTATAAGTCTATTTGCACAATCCTTTCTGTTGTTGATAACAAGCTTGGTCAGAATGTTCTCCAACATTAGGGGAATTTTGAGGTCTAAAATGGGCCTATGGAGGAAATTATAAAATAATAACGGAAATAATAAAATAAGATTATATTATATCATCAAATTTTAGAAGGAAAAAAGAAAAAAACTACTTTTTCAACTCGTATTTTCAAATTATCTCCCTATGGGTTTACTCAAATGTCAAGAAGGAACACTCGTTGGATGAAAAAATTGATTCTTCATCCAAAGAGTGCCCATGTTGCATACATTTGATGGACCCTGCTACATGAAAAATTAGAAATACATGAAGAGAATGACTGCAGTTACAATTTTTTCATGTATTCATCACTTTTTGTGTAGCAGGGTCCATCAAAAGTATGAAACATGCGTACTATTTGGATGAGGAATTAAATTATGCATACAATGATTACTCCCACTTGAAATTTGAGTAAAACATTAGGGAGATAAGTTGAAAATATGAGTTGAAAAGGTAGTTTTAATATTTTATTATTTTTTAATATTTTTACTTTTTTACTCCAAAATGGTGAATCTTCCCCCATGGTTGACATCATCATCTTGAATCCTATTGGTTCTTATAAAGTTTATTTGGTTGTACATTTTTCTTAGGAGGCCCATTTTAGACCTCAAAATTCCTCTAATGGGCTCTATTTGTGACCTAAATTTCCCATTTTCTTGAGGGTGATATGAAGTGGATGTCTTGTGCTTGATGTGGTGTCTCTTCGTGACATCTTCGATAATATTTGAGGTTAATTTTTTCCCTTGATCAATGATCATCTCTCTCGAAAAACCGAACTTATAGAATATTTTCTCCCCCAGAAAATAGACCACCTTCCACTTAGTTTTTCTTTGACTACCTTTGTTTCAACCGATTTAGTCAGGTAATTAGTACACAAAATTATATAATTCTTATGTCCTAATGGGGGATCAATGGGTCCAATGAAGTCCATCCATGTTTCATACATTTCATGGACCCTGCTACATGAAAAATTAGAAATACATTAAGAGCATGATTGCAGTTACATTTTTTTCATGTATTTATCACTTTTTGTGTAGCAGGGTCCATCAAAAGTATGAAACATGCGTCCTATTTGGATGAGGAATTAAATTATGCATACAATGATTACTCCCACTCGAAATTTGAGTAAAACATTAGGGAGATAAGTTGAAAATATGAGTTGAAAAGGTAGTTTTATTATTTTATTATTTTTTAATATTTTTACTTTTTTACTCCAAAATGGTGAATCTTCCCCCATGGTTGACATCATCATCTTGAATCCTATTGGTTATTATAAATTTTATTTGGTTGTACATTTTTCTTAGGAGGCCCATTTTAGACCTCAAAATTCCTCTAATGGGCTCTATTTGTGACCTAAATTTCCCATTTTCTTGAGGGTGATATGAAGTGGATGTCGTGTGCTTGATGTGGTGTCTATTCGTGACATCTTCGATAATATTTGAGGTGAATTTTGTCGCTTGATAAATGATCATCTCTCTCAAAAAACCAAACTTATAGAATATTTTCTGCCCCAGAAAATAGACCACCTTCCGCTCAGTTTCTTCTTTGATTGCCTTTGTTTCGACCGATTTAGTCAAGTAATTAGTACACAAAATGATATACTTCTTATGTCCTAATGGGGGATCAATGGGTCCAATGAAGTCCATGCCCCATTTATCAAATGAATCTAGAGTCACTTCGGGTTGTAAGGGAATTTCATCCTTAGGTGTGGGCTTACCCATCCTTTGGAACTGATCACACCTGGTGGTGTACGTTCTTTCATCTTGATGTAGAGTGGGCCAGTAGTAAGAAGCTTGTATAAATTTGAAGGTTATTCTTTTAGCAACAAATTGGCCTCCACAAGGTCTATCATGCCACACTGATAGGATGTCCAATACCTCCACTTCCCTCACATATTTTCTCAAAATATGATCTGGCACCAACTTGAAAAGATTTTTCCCAATCAAAGTCAATGTGACATTATTCCTAATAATGTTACTTTTCTCCATGGATGATAGATTAGGAGGGAACCTCTGAGCAACCAAGTATTTTGGTATACCAACAAACCAAGGAGATAACACTGATATGGAAAAGAGGTGTTCATCAAGGAGTTGATCATCTACCATCTCCTCATTCTCTACAGGCAAGGTCAGTCCTGACAATAAATCTGCAACCACATTCTCTTTCCCTGGTTTGTGAATAATAGTCAAATAAAATTGCTACAATAATAACAACCATCTAATTATCCTAGCATTGACGTCAAGTTCATTCACTAAATAGTTAATGATTTCATGATCAATGTGGAAAAAAAATTGATATCTAGTGATGTAGGGCCTAAACTTGTTCAAAGAGTGTACCTCAACTACGAGTTCTTACTCAGTGATTGGATAGTTTAGCTTAGCTTTAGAAAGGTTCTTATATATGAAATAGATAGCATAGTGCAATTTGTCTTCTACTTCTCCTAATGCTGCCCAATTGGGACCCCTAATGATGGGTGCAATGGTCAACTTTTCTTTTAGCACTTCAAACGCCTCTTGACATTTGTCTGTCCAACAGAAGCCTATTTTCTTAGCGAGTCATCCAAACAAGGGCGAAGCGAGTTTACTGAAGTATTTAATGGACCTTCTCTAATACCGAACAATTCCAAGGAATCTCTTGACATATCTTTTCTTTTCAGCAATAGGGACCCTTTTAATGATGGAAATTTTGTTGTGGTCAACCTGTATCCCTTCCTTGGATATGGAGTGGCCTAGGATAGTCCCTACATTCATAAAAAATTCACATTTCTCCAGACTTAATGAAATATTCATATCAATGCATTTCTTTAAGACATTACACAAGTTAGAAAGAGCTTCTTGGAAGTCACATCCACAAGGGGTGAATTAATCCATGTATATATCGACGGTGTCATGAACAAGGCACTTAAAGATACTAAAAAATTCCCTCTAGAAGGTACCAAGGGCATTGCAGAAACTGGAAGGAAGGACCCTATGAGCAAATGTACCCCAAGAAAATGTGAATACAGTCTTGTCTTGGTCCTCGAGGATGATATGTATCTAGTTGTACCCGCTAAACACATCTAGGAAGGAAAATAATATCTTCCCTACAAGGCCATCTAGGACTTGGTTAGTGAAAGGAAAAGGGAAATGGTCCTTTTTTGTAGCCTTATTAGGTTCGGATTAATTAACACAAATCCTCCATTTCCAATTTTTCTTGGGAACTATAAGGAGGAGGGAAACCCACTCACTATCTAAAATGGGGTATATAAACCTTCTATATAGTAGCTTTTGTAATTCCTCCTTGACAATCTCCTTAAGAGATAGGTTCATCCTTCTCTAGTGTTGGCACACATGCTTGCATCCCTCTTTGATGTAGATATGATGAGTACAAACTGAGGGATTTACACCTTTAATCTCCTTATAGTCCCAAGAAAAAGCATCTAGGTTTTTCCTCAAGGCACTGCATAATTGTTCTTCCTACTCAAAGGAGAGAGGGTTTTATATTCAGAGTTCTGGATGGGCTAATCTCTACAAAATTGGCATATTCTAGGTTAGTTGTCCCATTGAGGATATTAAGGTGGATATGGATAGAAAGGAGGGTTAAAAGGTTGAGGAGGATATTGAGGAGCATAAGGCCAAGGAGAGGAGATGAGCCATGATAGATGATGGGAATAGTACAAGAGATATAAAGGTGCATTGTAATTTGGATTGTAAAGGGGATAATGTGTACCTTTCATGCCCTGTTGATATGGCTGAGGGCCTTGAGGCCTCCTTTGGTTAATGAAACATAGTTTCTCTGAACCAAATTATACACCTTGGTATACAACTTTCAGGCCTATGAGGGAAGGACATTTTTCTGTTGCATGGTTTTCCTCACAGACATATCAAACTTATATTACATTCAATGGGCACTCATTTCTAGGATGTCTCTTAGTGCATATAGGGAAAAATATAGCTAACACTCTTTCTGCTTCCTCTTGCTTCATTTTTATCTGCATGGTTTCCATATGTAGGGAAAAGGTATGCAACATTTTACTCTTGAAATCCTCCAACATACTTCCTATCTCATGTTTGATGGTTTGAGGTAGAGGGAGATGAATTAACCAAGCCTTGGCAGACCTACCCTTTTTCCTAGCAGCCCAGGAGTGATTCTTGAATACTGTCTTGATTTCATCATAAGGAAATTGGTATATTTCCTTTCCAGACAACATGTTGAGGGTCTCCACTACATCCTCTCTGATCCCTCAGAGAAGAACTAGCTTGAGTGAATTAGGGTCAAGGGTACAGTTAGCCTTACTATAATTGAGTTGAAATATTTCCTCATAGTCCTCTAAAGATTCAACCTGTCATAGGGTCATCCCAAATATTTTCTCCTCTGTTTCTTTGGACCTACAATAATCCTTGTACTTTTCATTAAAGGTTTGTTGCATTTGGGACCAGGTAGTGATGTTGCTTCCAGGCAAACCCATAATTTAGTGCAAGGTTGCATCTTTGTGTTAGGTTCCTCTACTACTAGTGTATCCCCTTATTGTAATTGTTGGTGTAGCCCCCTTTTTTTATTTGTGTGCCCATTTAGTCGCCATATTGTTATTATGTGACCCATAGAAGCCTACTATTGTTATTATTGTTCCCTTACATAATTATTGTTATGTAGGCTTTGATTATATTGTGACCCCTTAGACTCCTATATATAGAAAGGAGGTATTTTCATTTGTATCATTCAATAATTTTTCATTTAGTGATGTAAATGAGGTTTCCCCATTGAAGAGGATAATTTTGAAGTCATTTATCTATCTTTTTTTATTTGGTTACATAAGATTTGGTATTAGAGCTTTGGATTATAGGGTTTTGTTGTTGCAAATAGGTCATCATGGAATGTTCGCTATACTTTTTTTTCTACAAAGCATCAGAATCTGAAATTGCAACCATGTGGAGCCGAAATTTTGGTGAACTTCATGTACAAATTTAAGATCTTGTCTCACTATATTTAAAGAGATATGATCCGAGGACATTAGGGTTTTTGCAAGCTCTAGAATTTCATCTCAAGCAGGTGACCGAGGGAAAATTGTCATAACTTTCTCTTTGAGCATAGGATTTGAATTTCATAAAAAATTTATAGAAATAGAATGAAATTTTTTTTTTTGGGTATCACTTTCAGGGTTGAAGGTCAAAACAGTGACTCATGGCACTCCATACAAGTTCTCTATAATGCACTAGTCTATAATCAAGTCATTGTGGGAGATTGGGCATAAATATTTCTTGAAGAATCCAATCTCAGTCTAACTTGTTAGGTTGAAAAGAAGACTCAGATGGATATTACAAGAAGGAATTTCAGATCTTGGAGATTTGCAATTATAGTTATACAACAATTATAATATTTAGCTCCTAAAAAGGAAGAAAAATGTGTGTTTTTTAAATTTTGTATAACTCTTGTTTGAAAAATCAGTTTGAAGTGATTCAAAGGAAATTGTGAAGCATAGATATAATTTGTTTATTTCAGAATGCTTCGAAACAAAAAAAATGAACATACCTAGTAAGCAACCAAAAATATCTTCTATGACACATGAAGGAGAGGAAGAAATGAAACATGATATATCAAAATTACACCACCAAGGGCCAAAAATTTTTCTCTCGCAAAGAGTAACCAAAAATGAAATGGAAGCTAAGATGGATGGTTTGAAGAATGGTATAAAGTCAGACATGGAAGGTTTGAAGGATGGATTAAAACAAGACATGGAAGGATTGAAGGATGGTATAAAAGCATACATGGAAGGTTTGAAGGAAGGTTTGGAAAAGTTTCTATAAGAAATGCTTCCTAATGGCGAAAATATATTAGATGAAACTCATGATGAGAAAAAAGAAATGCTAATCATGATTTCATAGACTCTAACGTTGGATTGAAGACCCACCATATTTCAAAGTTCGATATGAGGAAGTTTTGATGGCAAGGATCCAGTAACCTGGATACTACAAATGGAGCAATATTTTAATCTCCATAATGTGCAAAACACGCAAAAGGTATGCATTTACGACTTTATATTTAGAACCCAATCATTTTGTGTGGTATTAATGGATTTTTTCTCATAAACCACTTGTCACTTGGTAAATGTTTATGGAGGAAATGATAGCACATTATGAGGATACAAAGAGAAACAAATTCTTTAACCAGTTGATAAATCTAAAAAAAAGGGTTCAATGATGGAGCACATTGAGGACTTCCAAAAAATCAATATAAAGGTAAATGATATTCTAGAGGAATATAGGATTGATGTCTTCATAGGAACTTTAAATGATTACATCCAACATGAGGTTCACCTTTGGGAACCTGATTCATTGGAGAAGGCATTTAGGTTGGCAAGAAAAGTTGAAAGAAAAATTATGGCAATAAGGAAGTCTACCCCTCACAACTATAAAGATGGAAGTGTTGTGTTGTAATGGCTGCAACCACCCTCCAAACTTTTTTATTTGCCCATTTTGGAGCCTCCCTACCAACCATTCACAACCCCTTGTCTTGCTTCATCAAGTACTCAAGCTTCAATGTTTTCTTGCACAAATGCAACTTGTTGATCATAGCTTGATGCATTCCCCTCATAGGTTGTTCACCTGGACTTGGTCCAGCTGCAGGCTGAGAAGCTTCCCCAAGAAAATTGCATGTTTCTAGAGGGAAACCATCATTCCCTCCAAAAATTGAGCAATTCTGTCTTGCAGCCTGCCAGGCTCCAGAATTTCACGATTCTGCCAATCAACACTCCTAGTAGGAATTACACAAATTTCCCCAAAAGGGTTGATCAACCCATAATTTGCACAAATCTAGGCAGCAGTCAATTTCTCTGTCCAGAAGTTGTGCAAACTTCCTGGATAGTCAGCCCAACTCCCAACTAGAAATGCACATTTTTCTCAAGTAGTTGAGCAGCTTCATGCATGAGCAGCTTGGTTGACCAGTTCCATCGGGGACTACGAAAACTTGTCTTGCATGCATGCATGACTTTCTTTTCCTTGAATAGCAAAAGGAAACATGCAAAAGGCATCCCATTATTCAGGGAGCTATTTTTAGCAACCAGAGGTTACATGCAAAGTTGTTTTAGAAACTTCCCTCCAAGTGTCACTTTTTACTAGATTTATGGCATGCGCGTCATGAGCCCAACATCATTTATTTGACACATTAGAGGTCATTATTTCATATCAATCTTGGAGCTCTAACATCCAACAACACATCCAATACTCTTCGACTCTAGCTCAGCTATTCACAGGTAAGTGGCCTCAACTTGTCTTTTTCAGCATTTCTGTCGCTTTTGTGTATTCGCTTGTGTGAGTGATTTTTTCTTGATTTCTTTTAATTCTTTCTATCGTTTAAATGTATACTAGCTTTTTCTATCTCTGTTTCAATTTTAGTTTCTATCTCACTACTGTCGCATGAATGAAACTATTTTTGCACGAATGTTCACCAAACCAGCAAATCGCTTCACCCAGATGCATGTTGATCTATTTGCTAAATATTTCATTCATTTTTTGCAAGCACAGTCAATCACTTCTACTTTCACTTAATGTCGCCATGCATTCACTTTCTTATTTTCTTTCAGTGGCTTGTCGGCAAGTTAGGCCAACTTTGGCCGGGACTCTACCTTCACTAAGACAACATTGTGCAATCTAGGGAAGGAAGGCTCTGCCTTCCTCTCTAGAAATGTTTGATTCCTGCCCAGAACTTCCCTCCAGGTTTATTTTGTGCATTTCTAAGGGCCAGTGACTGCTGGCCAAGAAAATTGTGCAATGTAGTCCCTAAGCCTGCAGTCATTCCCAGCAAAAATTATGCATTGTGCAATCCCAACAACAAACAAGCAGTCTAGATTATGCATTACGTAGATCCAGCAGCCAATCGTGCCTCCTAGACAACCCAGACTGCCTTTTCTATAGTTCTGGCAACCAATCACCTAGCCTCCTAGAAGAAATTGTGCAATCTTTCCCATCAATTTCCCAGGTATGTTCTGTGTCATTCCCCTAATTTGCTTTGTTTCGATTGACAGATTTATTGCCATTCATGTTGCTTGTCTCCAGATATTTCAGGTGTTCATCTGTCTCAATGGATTCCAAGAGAACATTATCACAAGACACTGATGGAAATGCAGCTGGAGCAGCAGTTGAGCAAGTGTCCTCTAGTCTGCCGATCTATGAAGATACAAAGTTGTATCTAGACAATGACATCAAACTACAGTGGAAAGAGGTCAATGAAACATTTGCAGGAAATTTTGGGGAATACCTCAAAGATCGTCAGGTGTAAGCGAGCATTCAAAATTCCTGCTTGTATCGGATTGCATGCAGATATCCTGTGTTCCCATGCACGGACACGATACACTAGATCATCTCTCGCACTGATCCTGAGATGATGACCTTGAGTAGTGTCAGTGGGACGAAGCTTGCAACCTTCTGGGAATGATATTATGATGAGATGTTTCATATGTTAGAGCCCATGACTGTCATGAAGACTCCATTCAACTTACCCAACAGTAGCACTAACTCTAGAGACATTCTGAAGAATTGGGTAAAGGAGCTAGCTAGATTCAGGTTGACAACCAACCAGATCTACAAGACAAAGATGTTGAGGAATGTGTACCAATACTTGGTCATGTTTTTTGGTCGACTATATGGCTAGGCAAGCACGGAAACCTTCCCACAGAGTTGGGTGGTTGCACAGGACCCATTCGCTAGAGAAGGAAAACTATGTAATTGGTCCAACATACTGGCTCAACAACTTAAGGAACAAGTAACGAAGGCTCGACAGTCACCCGGAGGTATGCATGCACATATTTACATGTGCACCTACATGTTAGATGTAGTCTATGCCTGGCAAGGGTTCTTAGGCTTGGAGTGGGCATGGTCACTGACAGAGACTGCTATGAACACATATTTCAAGTTGTTTTCCGAATGCAGCTTCAAAGGAGTAATCACATGGCTATCTAATCATTTTGTAACCCTAGTGTAAAATATGACATTCGAATAAGATCCACACTGCATGTCAAAGGAAGCAATGGAGGCATTGATAAGCATTTCATATTGGTATGCCTCATCGTCTGACACTTTCATCCAAATGTTCAATGTGGAGAGGCCTCCACATGATCTTCCAAAGTTTTCCTTGGATGTACTTGTCATGCAAGCAATAGCATATCACATCTTGGCAGGATTGACAACTAGAATGCATTGGAAGAAGAAGGCACCTTAGCCCGCTCTTCCATTGTAGATTGGGTTTTACGGGATTCGAAGTATCAAGCAAGTAGATGTTGAAGTAGAATTGATGAAGAAGTACCCATTCGACCTCTAAACCTACAACCCAAATGACCCACATTGCATTGTGAAATATCACTACACAAGAATAAAGTTCAATTGGATCCACGAGGCATGTCATTGGGTCGAGGAGGACCCATGGAGTTATTGGTACTTTTTCTCTTGACCCAAAGAACAGGTTGGCTTCATTGTGGAGTGTTTAGTGAAGCAACATGAAGCAATACCATGGAGAGCCCCAACAGTAGCAGTAGTGGCAGTAGAGGCAAGTATACCAGTGTGCGACAAAGGTAAGAGGAAGATTGTTGATCACATGGAGGAGGAGAAAAGCTGCAAGTTTCGAGCATATCCACTTGTAGAGAAAGCAGCTATGATTGTAGAGGAAAAGAGGCAGTTGCATGACAAGCGAATCGCGTGAAGGTAGAAGGACAAGAAGAGAATGGAAGAAGCAAAGAGGGAGTTGCATGAGTTGAGGAAGCAACTCTGAAAGGAACAAGAGTTGCGCAAAAAAGAGAGGGAAGAAAACCAACAACAGATACAATAGGGGGCGTAACATGTGCAAACAAACAAAGAAACATGTGTACAAGTAGTTCATTCGTCAGAACAACTGGCATTAGGCAAACAGGGTGAACCATCACAGGGGCAAGACTTCGCTCATGAGATAGAACAAGCACTTCAACAACTAGATGTAGACATGGAGTAGCAAGAGTTGGAACATGACATTGACCTCATTCATCACCACAAAGAGGAAAACTCACCCGCTTTAATGCATCTAGATGATGACCAAGTCTCGAATGACTAAGGAGGCATTGAGATCCTTGGTGATCAGCTGGAAGAAGAGATGCAAAACATCTTGTTTGATGAATCCCAACATAGAGTTGTGCAGTCTTGCAGAGTGTCAACTTCGGAGGATCATATGTCTCCTGCGCAAGTTGAGGAATGAGTGATCATGAATGATTTGCAGAAACATCCCGATGCCTTGGCCGATGCAACCAAAGTGTATGTCGAAGCCACTAGCTCAAGTGTTCACTTCCTAATAGCCTAGAATGATCGAATGGCAAAGGAACTACAAACAGAAAAGCAAGGAGGAGACTTAATGTATGCCCAAGATAAACTAAAGTCGGAAATACTAGATGAAGTATTGTCCCTTGACAAAGTTATGTGAGAATTGTACTCCAAGTTTGGTACTATGCACAAGGCAGTCATCTATCTCAATGGGTGGCAGCAACGATGTGCTAGAAGAGCACATATCCTGATGAACTTGAATGATGTTTTTGATGACATGCAAACATGGACGATGAAGTATCAGGGAGCCCCACTTCACTTGCCTAAGATGATGAGGGTCAATGTTGTCGAGCTGAAACCACGTATCAGAAGTCAGATATCTAATTATGAAGAACTCCCGCAATTCATCACTAGAATACAAGCTTCCCATGCATTAGTATTCAAGAGTATGGATGTTGTGGTGCACACACATGTGATCCCATCACTTGGGACTCTCACCCAGGTGAAGACAAAGAAACAAGTCTGACTCGAGCTTGATTCATACTCTGACGAGTTGATGCGCATTTCCACCAGCCCAAACTTGCACATCAGTTTAGACATCATGCACAAGTATGTTGCTCATCTGACCACCTTGAAGACAATGATGCACATGCTTTCAGATGAGTTGGACAGAGGAGCCTGAGTAGTGTACCCGAATGCTATCGAGGCAAGGGTCAAGTTTTAGATAGATGTCACCGCGGAATACACAGACACCATCAAGGACTATAGATCTTGGCATCAATATGTTAATGTTGATCAACATGAATATGTTGAGGAGTTGGACTTCCATGGTTGTCTAAGTCAGAGTGATGTCTAGTTTGTCTTGCTCAAGCTAGTTGTGTTCACATGGGTACATATGCATTGTAATGTTAAGTCATTTCAAGTGTTAGTCAAGTATCAATAGTAGATGTAACATTCATAGAGTAGTTGAAGAGTCATGAGGGTAGTTGAATAGTCATAAAGGGGAATGTCAAGGGCCACCCACCCTTTGCTATAAATAGTCCCTCATAACTCATTTTACAGGCTTTTGGTCAGCCAAGCTTTTGATAAGACTATCTTGGAGAGAGATTGGACAATATTATAACGTGCCGTGGCTTCTCCATTGCACGGAGCTAGTACATATCTTCGGAGGAGCAGGTGGATGTGGTTGTAATGTTCCACTGTTGGGGCTAGTGGGTTTACATGGATGTATTGCATGATTGGAACTTACAGTTATTTATATAATAAGAGCTAGCACATTTTGATTCATATGTTGTTATTGTAGTTGGACTGTTCTGATTGTTATAGCAATGTATGTTGTTTAACTTACGTAGTTGTGTATGAACTATTTTGTATGCAATTATATGAATATTGTTGCAGATGTGCTTTTGGTTTAGCCATCACTTTGGATTCCCAGCTAACTTTCTTTCTAGCTTGTGATGTATCTTCACTCGTGCGTTCCCTTCCCAACTGAGTATTGTTACAGGTTGCCAAGGGGTGCATGCATCTCAACCCACCTGTGTTAGAACCTCTCATGCACCTTCCTTAACTCACTGCAGTAGTCAAAATGTTGCTACTGATAGAGTTATCTTACATGCCTCTATGAGAAATTGAGGTCAAGGCATTACCATACGACCCACTACTGGGACTCCTCCACCAAACGGTCTAAGGTCTAATTGGGACTTCTTACCAGGGAGATCCCCTTGACATGTTGGTGGGTCCAGCACCATTAATATTTCTGGTTCTAGAAGGAGGGCCAGATGACAATCTGTGTCCTCTCATCTAGATTTGAACCTTTGCATACCTTTCATGGATTCTTACACTCTTCTCCCTCCACGATGTTTTTCAAGTTGTGAGTATGTCTCCATCACTGGGAATGTTTTTGATCTTGTCCACTTACATGTATGATGGCGAAGGTGAAGTGGCCTAGCTTGAGTACTTACATGACTTTATTTCCATGGTTCATGAGGAATATGGGTGTTATGATGAACAAGCCAGCTTGTTTCTTACACACACACTTCGCGAATCTCCACATCCATGGCTGCTCAGCCTACCGACTGACAGCATCCACTCACTTGGGCACTTATGTGATTTTAGTGAAGACACTTTCTATCATTTTGATCTAGAAAATCTTGACCAAAAATTGTTACAACAACGGAAGGCTCCACATGAATCAGTTATAGATTTTTGGCAGCGCTTCCATGACTTGCAGTTTCAAGCTTTGAGGAGCCAAATTAAATCTTCCTATCTTTGGGACTGGTTCGATTACTTCCTTAAGAAATCTGCCCGTCCCAAGAAGAAGCTTGAGATCAAGCCTCACTCAAAATTCTTCATTGATGGAGCTACGCAATCTCATGTGGATGCGGGCACTGTCTCGACTGACTGTCCACCTTCCCCTCATTCAACAGCTCCACCACTACTAAGTGATGTTGAGGATCATGCTCACACACCTGTTCATCTTTCACATCCTCCAAACATCACTTCACTTAATTTTCACATAGATTCTGTTGTGAGTCCTTCAAGTTTTCATATGCATTCTATTCTATGACCTCCGTCTTCACACTCAGGTGTTGTCTAGATGAAACTATCTTGTGTTCATCCATTTCAGACTCTCCACTTGTTGTGAATGAGGAACAACCCATTGACGGAGTTGATGTTGCACAACCAACATGCATTATTATTCACGAAGAGTATGAGTGGGAGTTTGAGCATCAACACTTGACAAAGGATGACTCCCTTTCGTCCAAGCCCCCTTTGTTCTTTCCTAACATCTTTGGTGAACCTGCCATCCATGATTTCTCATGTGTGTCTTCATCCACGGATGCACCCATTGTTGATCACTCATAGGATGTGCCAATCTTGGTCCATCATTCAACAATGGAGAGGATAAGTTATTCGTTGAAAATTGACTTGATCTTTCATCTGTCTTTTCTGGAAACATAGAGGATGAGTTTGTCCGCTTTTCATCTACCCCTTTATTTGATTCATTTGATCATGAGGATGTTGATGAAATCATTTATTTTTCTGATCCTGGCAGTCGTGATCCATTTGTTTCTGTATTTTATCATGATCATGACTCTATCATAGTTGATCTTTCAAAGCCACCAGTTTATGATGATCTATCTGATGATCAAGTTGAAATACCCAAGACTGTCGAGGCACTTCATCCCAAACTGATGGTTATGTCAGGTCCTCACTCTCTTGGGGTTAGTCTCACTTCCGATCATGAAACTGTTCAATCACTTGAGGCTCCTCATCACTCATATGTATGCATTGAAGATCCATCTCACACACAAATCATATTTCCTCCACTCAAACTGCATGATCGCATCGCTCATGCATTGGAGGAATCTTACATCGCAAGCACTCGTTCGTGAAGCAAGTTATCTTTGTTTCTTTCATTTGCTTGCATGTCATAGTAAAGAGTGTGTTTATGCTTAAAATTTGCATGCAGTGCCACACAACACCATGCTAAGTCCACAGACTGCTTGTCATGCACTTGCACTCACTTATGTCCTATGGGCATCGTCAAACACGAAGTGTGGTTGTCTTCATTGTTATATCTTTCTTTCTTATTGGTTCACACAACTGGGTTGCTCATAGACCAAGCGTTCACCAACATGGGTCAACCAATGCGTTGGTGGCTTCATTGGAAATATCAGTTCGCGTGATCAGGCCCATGCACCATTAGTGTAGGAGTACAAGTAGTGTTTTCTTTCAGTCAGTTTTCTTGCATGCTCGTTTGCTTACTCGCTTTGTTTGTTTCTTTGTCTGCTTGCTTGTTTGTTTACTTTCTTTGCTTTCACTTTCGCTTCTGCTCTTACTTTTCTTTGTTGTTTTTTATTTTGCTTGTTTTGTTTCTATAGTTCACTTGCTTTGTTCATAGGTTAGTTTTGCATGAAACCATGTACGACTCTTGAAACGAGATAGGTGAAGTACAAGAGGGCTTGTAGAACTATCACTACTTGGTTATCTTTCATCTTGCCTCTGTATGAAGAACTTTGTACTTTTAGTCCATGATATGTCAAAGGAAAATACATACTATTTGAAGTGAACCTTGGTGAAAACACAACGCTTGCGCACTAACTAGTGTCACCTTCTCTAGTCAGTTGTTTTTGTGTTAAACCTTGTCATCTGAGTCAAGTAGAGTAAGGTGAGGTGGAAAACCTTAACGGGCACATCAAAGATATAATAAACTACTTCTCTAGTGGAATAACTTCCTCTACCCTCAATAAGTCGAGATCCCTCTTCCACCTTTGAAATGAACAAGTGTTATGCACAGTGAAAAATGAAAAATGAAAAAATAAAAAGTCGAAAAAATTCAAAATGGAAAATGAATAAGGCAAAAGAAGAGAAAGGCTTCCAGCACAGGGAGGTGATGCAAGTAACTCTTCTGGGGTAGTAACCAGGCTCGCTAGAAGCAGAGCCATGCTTGTGTTCCTATGTGAATCCCTCGGGGTACTGTCGAGGCTCGCTAGCAGTGGGGCAACACCAGAGATAAAACTAATACTCTAACAACTATACTGCTTGTGCATCAATATACCCCTCAACCCCAATCGTAACAACTATGTTGCCTTGTCTTGGAATGTGTGTCAATTGACCAAGAGCTCGGTAGATGCTACATCTTAAAATCAAGCCAGTGTGAAACCAAGATGAGCTAAGAACTGAACAATACTTCTAGAGGTATTAGACTTGCTTTTGACGAACAAGGTCCATTCATAGAGCTGGAGTTATACTAGTGTTTCGCCAAGTGTTTTAGCGGCTACAACCACCCTCACAATTTTTCCTTAGCCCATTTTGGATCCTCCCTACTAACAATTCATAGCACCTTGTCTTGCTTCGTCAAGTACTCAAGCTTTAGTGTTTTGTTGCATAAAGGCAGCATGTTGATCACAACTAGATGCATTCCCTTGATAGGTTGTTCACGTGGACTTGGTCCAGCTACTATCTAAGTAGCTTGCCCAAGAAAATTATGCATTTCTAGAGGGAAACCAACCTTCCCTCCAGAAATTGTGAAATTCTGTCTGGCAGCCTGCTCGGCTCCAGAATTGTGCAATTCTTCCAGTCAACACTCCCAGCAGGAATTGCACAAGTTTCCCCAGCATGGCTACTCAGCCTAGAATTTGAACAAATCTGGGCAGTAGGCAACTGCTCTATCTAGAAATTTTGTAAACCTCCTAGCCAGTTAGCCCAACTCTGAGCTAGAAATGCACATTTTCTCAAGCAATTGAGCAACTTCATGCATGAGTAGTCCGGTTGACAAGTTCCACCCAGGACCAAGGGAACGTGACTTGCATGCATGCATGACTTGATTTTCCCAGAATAGAAAAAGGAAACATGAAAAAGGAATCCCATTATTCAGGGAGCTATTTTTAGCAGTCGGATGTTACATGCAAAGTTGCTTTAGAAACTTCCCTCTCAGTGTCGCTTTTTCCTAGATTTGTGGCATGCACGTCATGAGCCCAAAATTATTTATTCGACACATTAGAGCTCATTCTTTCACATCGATCTTGGATCTCTGACATCCCATAGGACATCCGGGAATATTCGACACATCCGGCTCAGCTATTCACGGGTAAGTGACCTCAACTTGTCCTTTTCAGCGTTTCTGTCGCTTTTGTGTATTCGCTTCTGTGAGTGTTGTTTGATTGATTTATTTGAATGCTTGTTGTCATTTACATGTATACTACCTTGTCCTAGATTTGTTTCAGTTTTGTTGCTATCTCACTGCTATCAAATGCATGAAACTGTTTTGCATGAATGTTCGCAAAAACGGTGAATTGCTTCACCCACATACATGTTGACCTATTTACTCAATATTTCATTGATGTTTTCCATGCACTGTCAATCACTTCTGCTCTAACTTAGTATCGCCATGAATTCACTGTTTTATTTTCTTTCAGTTGCCCATTGGTGAGTCGGCCCAACCTTGGCCCGAACTCTGCCTTCACTGAGACTGCATTGCGCAATCTGGGGAAGGAAGGCTTTGGATTCCTCTCCATAAATGTGCATTCTTGCCCAGAATTTCCCTCCGGGACTTTTTTTCACATTTTTGAGGGGCAGTGAGTGCTGGCCCAAAAAATTGTGAAATGCAGTCCCTGAGCCTGTAGTCACTCCCAACTAGAATTGCGCATTGCGCAATCCTAACAGCCCGCAGCTAGTCTGGATTATGCATTGCATAGATCTAGTAGCCAATCCTACCTTCCAGATATCCCAGACTTCCTTTTGCGCAGTTTTGTTAGCCATTCACCTGGCCGCCAAGAAGAAATTGCGCAATCCTGCCAATCAGTTTCCCAGGTATGTGTTGAGTTGTTCCCCTAATTTGCTTTGTTTCCATTGACGGATCTCTTGCCATGCACATTGCTTGTCTCCAAATATTTCAGGTGTTCATCTATCTCAATGGCTTCTAAGAGAACATGATCATAGGACATTGATGGAAATACAACTGGAGCAAGAATTGAGCAAGTGTCCTTTAGTCTGTTGATTTATGAAGATACAAAGTTGTATCTAGACAAGGACATCAAACTAAAGTGGAAAGAGGTCAATGAAACATTTGCAAGCACTTTTTGGGAAGACCTCAATGACTTTCAGGTGTGCGTGAACATTCAAAAGTTTGGCTTGTAGCAGATTGCATGTAGATATCTTGTGTTCCCATGCCCGAACATGATACATTGGATCATCTCTCACACTGATCCTGAGACAATGACCTTGAGCAGTGTTAGTGGGATGAAGCTTTTAACATTCTAGGAACACAATTATGATGAGATGTATGAGATGTCATAACCCGTGACTATCATGAAGACTCCATTTAGCTTACCCAAGAACAACGCTAACTCCAAAGACATTTTGAAGGATTGGGTAAACAAGTCAGCTCGATTAAGGTTGACAACCAACCAGATCTACAAGAAAAAGGTGCTGAGGAAGGTGTACCAATACTTGGTCATATTTGTTGGTCGACTGTATAGGCCAAGAAAGCACAGAAACCTTCCCACAGAGTTGGGTGGTTGCATGGGACCAATTGGCTAGAGAAGGAAAACCATGTAACTGGTTCGGCATACTGGCTCAATAGTTGAAGTAACAGGTAACGAAGGCTAGAGAGTCACTCGGAGGTATGCATGCAGAGATTAACATGTCCGACTAGAATTTTAGACGTAGTTTGTGCCCGACAGGATTTCCTAGGCTTAGATTAGGCATGGTCACAGGCAGACACTATTGTGAACACATATTTCAAGTTGATGTTCGAGTGCAGCTTCAAAGGATTAATCACACCACTTTTTTATCATTTTGTCACCCCAGTGTACAAGATGATGTTCGAACATGATCCACCCTACATGTCAAAGGAAGCAATGGAGGCATTGATATGCATTGCAGATTGGTATGCCTCACCATCCGACAATTTCATCCGAATGTTCAGTGTGGAGAAGCCTCCACATGTTCTACCAAAGTTTGGCTTGGATGTACTTGTCATGTAGGAAGTAGCATATCACATCTTAGCAGGATTGACAACTAGTATGCAACGAAAGAGGAAGGGACCTTGACCCACTCTTTCATTGTGGATTGGGTTATTTGAGAAACTGAGTATCAAGCAAGTGAATTTAAAAGCAGAACTAATGAAGAAATACCCATTCGACCTCCAAAGCTGCAATCCGTATGGCCCACATTGCATTGTGAAATATCACTGCATGAGAGTTCAGTTTGGCCAGATCCACGAGGTATGTCATTAGGCCGAGGACCCATGGAGATATTGTTACAGTTTCTTCAGACCCAATGAATAGGTCAGCTTCACTATGGAGTGGTTAGCAAAGAAACATGAAGCATCATCATAGAGAGCCTCGGTAGTAGCAGTGGTGGCGGTAGAGGCATGCATACCAGTGCGCGACAAAGGTAAGAGGAAGATTTTTGATCACATGGAGAAGGAGAATAGATGAAAGTTTCGAGCAAATCCCCTTGTAGAGAAAGCAGCTATGCCTATAGAGGCAAAGAGGCAACAACACGACAAACGAATTGCGCGAAGGAAGAAGGACAAGAAGAGAATGGAAGAAGCAGAGAGGGAGTTGCATGAGTTGAGGGAGAAACTCCGAAAGGAACAAGAGTTGTGCAAACATGAGAGGGAAGCACATTAGCAACAAATATAGCAGTGGGTGCAACATGTACAAATGGACAAAGAAACACTTGGGGATTTCTACTTTACTTTTATCAACCCGGTAGTTTGTAACAAACTTGGAAGCGACGCTGCTATATGCACAAATACTAGCTCTTACTGCAGGCTGTCACTTGGTCAACTGGCGCAAGATCACTAGGAGCTCAAGACAAATTCTATGAGTTTCCAGAAGAAGCTTTTAATTGTGATGAAAGAAATCTACTCTACAAAGACTATTCTACTTGCAGAAAGAGAAGGAAGACTGGAGTGTAAAGCAAACCCTGGAAAACCCTAATTTTTCCAACTAACCTTAATTTTGCAGAAAAAGAGATAAAAAATGATGAAATGAATGCCATTGACTACTGAAAGGTAAATTACATCTATTCAAGCTATTCCTAGAAGAAAATGAAAAAAGAACATCTTTTTGAGTTTTTATGTGTTTTATGTGAAATTGTTATACATGTGATTTTATCTGTTTGTGACAGTGGTAGAGGGTTAGTGGCAATGGAGGGAAGATTTGGCTTTTGCAGAGGTGTAAGGAGGTGTGGAGGGGTCCTAAGAAGCCTATGGTAACCTTTTGAAGACTTACCCTACAATCAGACTTCGAAAAATCACTCAGAGGAAATTCTACAGGAAGCTACAGGGGATCTACAAGAGGATGCTGAGAGCTATTTTTAGAGGTTTTAAGAGTGAAAAAATGGTGGGAAAGGGTATTTGAAGACTAGAGGGATGTGTTGAGGTGTTTGGGGCTTAAAAAGGAGGATCAGGAAAGAAAATGATGGTTGGATTTGTTCAAATGACGAGAGGAAAGCTTATGGAAAAGTGTAGAAATTAGGGCAGATTCGTGAAGGACTGTGAATGACTTGTGGAACCTATGAGAAATGAGATGATGTTGGCTGCTTTATTGATGTATTTTGAGCTGAGGTGTGTTGTAAGATATCTGCACATCTAACTACCGAAACTAAGCAATAAAAGGACTAGTTTCACCAAGAAAATAGAACCATATCTCTTGTTAACCTAATTTTTTACCTAGAAATATAAAGTGTTGAATAGTACCTTACGAATAGAAAATCTTGCTAAGATATTTATTACATAAATGGGAAATAATCTTTGCAAAATGAATCTGAAGCAACCCTTTAACTTTTGAAATCAAATCATCACACTAGAAATCATGGTCCCAGGAAGGGAGAAAGGAGATCAATACCTGTTGTTGGCCTTTTTGAATCTTAGCCTATCACTGCATTAACCTACTTCAGCAACTGAAACAAAAATCAGCTATGCAAACCATCAAAAGCAACCTATCCTAAACAAGCTAAAATGAATCTATGTAACAGAAATTAACTCATGGACTGAAGCAAAAACATATAAGTACAAAGAAAGAGGTGTTGGGTAGCTTGGGTTGGACCCTAACCCAAGAGCTTCAACCCTCTGAAATAAGTCAATGTTGACTCAGAAAATATGTCATCTCCATTATCAAAATAAAATTCACATTACATAAACTGTTCACAAAAATAAGCTCGAAAGTGAGTTGAACAAGAGCTGCACAAAGTACAAAAATTCTAGTAATAACTGGCTAACATACTGAGGCTCTAAGCCCCCCTATTCATACAAATGGAGTCCCCCAATATCCCTCTTAAAATAAAGGGGCTCGGCTTCCCAGAACTAGAGATAGACAACAATTCTTCTTGACTTGCTTGGCTACCCCTTGAATGCATCGATGTGGTTGTTTGTGCTCTGAGTTTTTGATGGAGGATTCGAGGTAGGGAGTCATAAATGAGGGGGAAAACCTCCCACAAATAATCTCCCTTGTTTTCCTCGAATATTGGCTGCCAAATGCTCATTAATCCTTTGACTTTGTCCAAAATTGACCAAAAATATGCATAAAACACACATTAGACTTCATGGCATAATGACTAACCCAATTCACTCTATTAGCATAAATATAATAAAAAATACGCAATAAACTAATGAGAATGGTGGACTAAGCTGAGTTAAGAGGCAAAATGAGCCCATATAATTACCCATTTATGGGGCTCATCATCACCCCCCTACTGAATGGGTTGCTCATCCTCTGAGCAACTAGTCTATCTCCTCATCCTTGATGGCCCTAATGGATTCCTTGAAATCCCATGCTTCTGATGTAAGATCCTCCTCCTTATCATGGAATCCTACCTTTCTATCCACCTCTTCCCACTATTTTTGTTGTTCTTCTTCTTTTACACCTTCTAGTAGTCCTAGCAGCAGTGGAGGACTAAATTTGAGGCCAATCCAGCTGGCCTTCAAACTTTGCATAGAGTGCTTATATAGTGGCACTCTCCTCAAGGCTTCTCTCATCCTGTTTGGGGAGTGATACTCCCTGATTTGTAGGTTGTGTGGCAATGTGTTCCACCTTCTCATGCAGGCATGAATGCAATCATCTCCAAACAATCTCTCCATGTCTTCAAAATGGGCAATAGCCTGGGCCTGCTCATTGATATACTTAGGGACACTTTGAGGATTATCTACAAGGTGTTGGTGGGCACTGATGAGAGCCATGGGGTCTGCTAGCTCAGCTTGGGTAATTAAGTGTTCATTTAGCTCTTTTGCCATTAACTTCTTGATTTCTATTGCTCTTTTCTCCTCATGGCTCATCCATGATGCCATGGCCATCAACTGCAAGTCTCCTAACCTGGCATTGAGGTCCCATAGGTTCATATCAGTAAGGGCCATGTTATGTAAATAAAAATCTACCAACTTCACCTTTTCCTCTGCTAAACTATGATCACATAAATCCATGAACTATCCATAGTCCTAGAAAGGTATGGTGCCTCTTTGGGCCAGAGTCTTGATCTGGAACTGTAGCCACTGATCTTTGAGGTATACTCCATATGCTTTGGCTGGTTGTATGTGCTGTAGTGCCTCCATAGCCCAGCTAGCCATGCAGGCTAATTAGGCTTCTCATTCCTATAACTATCTCCTTAATATTAATATTTCACTTTCTGCCTAGGGTTTCCTTTCTTTCAGTTGTTTTCTCAACACTTTAGTTTCTACCGAGGTTTGCCTTTCTTGTAGCTATTTTCTTAACATTTCAGTTTCTATGGGGGTTCCCCTTTCTTGTAGCTATTTTCTTAACATTTAATTATCTGCTTCCAAGTGAGATCTTTTGATTGCTTCTGCATGTTCTAAGGTGGCCAACTCTCTACCCATCTCTCTAAGCTTGGTCTCCATGTGGCCAATGTCTTCTACCCCTTTGGACTTTGTGATTTGCATCCATCTGTGGCTCCTTACTCTTTCTTTTTCTAGCTCAAATAATAAAGGGACTGCAAACTTCTGTGGGATGATTTTCCCTCCTTCTAGAAGGTTGTAATAAGAGCCTAAACTAGGCTGTGGGTTAGGTTATAGCATCCCTGCCATTTCATCCTTCCTCTTGATCTACTCTTCTACCTTTTTCTCAAGTTTCTCAGTCTCCTGTAGCTTTGTCAAGGTCTCTTGTAGAGCGGTCTATGCCTCCTGTAGGATAGTTTTGGAGTCTTGTAGTTTTATCCTTTCCCTCCAAGTGGAAGATCTAGGGCTTCCTCTTTCATAGGTGATGGGAGTTCTGGATGGAGATTCCTCCTTTTTGGTAGTAGGAGAATCTTTAATGGTGATAGGCTCTTTGAGGGTGGTTGTGGCTTCCCTCTTTTTATCTTGGTGCTCTTTCGAGCCTTAAAATACATGGATGGTTGCCTTTTTCTCTTTTGTTTGGGCTTAACTGGGGTGCTCAGTGCAACAACAACAGCTGCTACCTCCATTTCTAGTGTCTTAGGAGACACTTCTGTCTTCTTTGCTTCTTTTTCTTCTTCTTTTGTCTTTTCTGCCTCTGCTAGCTTTGTTTCCTCTAGCTCTGTTTTGATCTCCTTCTCATATTGTTTAGTTTCTGCCTTCTCTGCTTTAGTCTTTTCCTTCTCTGCTTTAGTCTTTTTCCTTTCTATTTTAGTCTTTTTCTCTTCTATCCTAGGCTCCTTCTTCTCTACTTTGGTCTTTTCTTCCTCTGTTCCAGGGTTTTCCTTCTCCATTTTGGTCTTTTTCTTCCCTGTTTTAGGTTCTTCCCTCTCTATTTTGGTTTCCTCTTCCTCTGTTTTGGTTTCCTCCTCATCTTTCCCTTTTTGTTCTTCCCCCTCACCTTCAGAAGGAATGAGGTCATATGTGAGGGCTTTTATATCATCCTCTCTTGTCATATTTCTGAAAATCTCCTAGGATATGCGGATTGTGAAGGTGTGGAGGGCTTCTTCCACTAGCAATTTAATTAGTCCATGGTGACCCAATTGGTCTGAACCTCCTGCCTTCAATTTAATGATGGAATCTATAATGGACAATAGGAGAAAATAGGGAATAATGAGTTTTTGGGGTGTGGGAATATCCATGCCATATCTCAGCTCATGCAAAAGTCTGAAATGGTACCCATAAACTATGCTATACCTCCCTTCATAGGAAATGTACTTGATAATTTGGTAATTGAACTCATCCCAAGGGTAAGGTATGCTTGTCCTCCTGATGCCATTTTTTTCCTCTACAGGATGCTCATTTGGTTGGAAGAAGTTTTTCTTGGCAACTTAACTCAGTGGTTTTTCTTCCTTGCTCCAGGGTAGTCCAAGTGAGAGATTGGTAACCCTACTGATGAATTCTGGGGTGACTTTTATAATGAGACCCTTGAAACTGACAATGGCATGAGTTTTTGAGTGAGGTGTCAAAGACAAGGCAAATTCCTGAGTTACTTCTTCATCACACCCATGAAGCTTTTCAAAGAAGGGCATCCAATTTGCTCTAGTAAAAAGGGCTACCACCTCTGGGTGTTCATGTAGCCTGATTGAGTTCAGAGGTTCCTTCCTCATAAATCCCCCTCTCATGATGTTCAAAGTCTTTTGAAATATCTCAGGTGAAGAGGGAGACAACCAATTTCAAACCCGAAAACAGAGAAAACAACTGAGGTTTTCTTTCAAGAAATAGGGAGAGTTTTTAATGCAATTTTCCTTCCTTCCAGGCTCAATTTTCTAAATTTGCATTAATCCTTTGTATATGTGAGTATGAAGGTGGTGAAGGAGACAATATCTTGGAAACAGAGAGAAGATAAAACTATGTCTTTTCTTAAGAAATAGGCATACTTTTCAATGCAATTTCCTTCTTTATAGGTTTAGTTTTTTCTACAATTACATCACTCCTTCGTATATGAGAATACCATGGTGGAGAAAGAGACAACTCTTCAGTACAGAGAACAGATAAAAAGTCAGTGTTTTTTTAAAAGAAATAGGCAGACTTTTGATTTCAATTCTCCTTCCTTTTCACTCAATCCTTTGCTTGAAATCACATCACCCCTTGTATATATGAATATGCAGAGTGGGTTTACCAAAGCCTACCTCTTCAAGCTTGAATTTGCCATAAAACCCCGATTTTTCCTCTGCGAGATTGCTCACTGGCCCTCCTGTAGAAAGGGATCCTGTAGGATCTATTTATGTTCCTATAGAATCTGATAGGCAGAAGGGTTCTAAAAATGATAGAGAGTGACTGTTTCAAGGCTCTAGAGGTGGTAGGTAGCTTGTTGCAGTTGAGAGCACGACAATACAAATGAAAACAAAGGTGGCGAGTGTGGTCGAGAGAGAGTACTTAAGCTTACGGGAGAGGTTTATGGTGATGAGATGAGGTGGCAGGAAGGGTATGTTACCCTCATTTAGAACTTTGGTCCCCACTACAGTGTCATCATGAAACTTTATACCGCCTACCTGCAATCATTTCCATCATTCGCGTTGGAGTTCAAAATATTTGCCACTACCTATTTTGAGATTCTTATGAGTTGACTGGACACACGTGCAGAGTGAACTCCGATTGAATGCTATTGAATTGGACAAGGGTGGCCAGTTAGCTAGCCATTGATCTAGTTTAATCTCAACCATCCCATTTATTCATGCAGTTTTGGATCATACAGGTGCAACAGAGGAACGAGTTTAGACACTTACTTGTAAGCTGAAATGTGTGTGCTACAGTGTTGTTGCATGCCTAGACTTTGGTGCTATCCCCATGTATTTCTACTGCCATATGCTCATGGCTTCTAGATAGGTAGCTCGGTTTCCTTGTACAGGTGATCTTCAATCAGGATCTGGCTTCTTACGTGTTTTATGTACTTGTGGCTACACCGATTCTGCTTCTGGAGCTTTATTTTTAAGGGGATCAACTGCTACAGGAATCCTATAGGAGTTCTTGTAGCTACTTCTCCTCTAGAACTTTTAGCTGAGGTTTATGCAGGGACTTGGGAGGAGTCTATTGAAGGTTCTAATGGTCATGGAGAAGCAGTCGGTAGGCTGTAGGTAAGTGGTAGGGGTGTTGTTTTTTATTTCCCTTAAAAAAGAAAAGCAGGATTGTTGTGTTTTATTTGCAGGGAGGAAAGAAATGATTAGAAATGTGGTGGTACAGGTATGGAATGGAGGGTTATGATGAAAGATGGCTATAAGATGGCCCACAGGCCTTTTGTGAAAGTTTCCAACTCTTCAATCCCTTCTTTGACTTGACTTTGAGCTCTCTGTGATTTCTACAGGAGCCTCCTGTAGAACACACAGTGCCTCGAGTAGGATGCACAGAGTTCAGAAAAAGCAATACCAGGGGATGGAAAAAGACAGAAAAGATGGAAGAGGGTTTAGAAGAGATGTAATAGGCTTGTGGCTTGTCCCCTTTCCTCCTGTGGTTGTCCTGCAACCTGCAACGCACTCAAAAGAAGTTAATTTTTCTTTTTCTATTTTTTTTTGTTTTTTCGTTTTTTTAAGAGAGAGCTAGGGTGCCTCTAGGAGGTTTTCACCCTACCTGCCTGCCCTGGGCACCTCCAAGGGGAGGTTTTCACCCAGGGATCTTTATTCTCCTCTTTTTTTTTTTGTTTGTGTCATCTCTGGGCTGCCTCAAGAGAGGTTTTCAGCCCCAGGATGGGACTCAAGCGCCTCATAGAGGTTTTCACTGGAGTGGGTGAAGTGGAGGCAGAGGTTTTCTCCACTACCAACACCGTTTTACTCAACTCTTCAATGAATTATTGCTTGGAGAGGGGCTTCTTGTAGATTTTCAACCTATGCACATTGATAAGCTTGGGGATGGCTTCCTCATCAACAGTTTTGATCAAAACTGAGCCATTGTCATTGCATTTTTCTATAATGTATGGTCCCAGCCATCTTGGCCACAACTTGCCCTTGAAATCTTTGTACCTTGAGTCATACAGCAACACCTAGTCTCCTTCTTGGAATTGTTTTTCCTTGATGCTTCTACCGCGCCATATATTCCTCTGCAGCTGGATTATTTCTATGTGGAGAAGGGCCTGCAATCTTTGTTCATCCAATCCATTAAGTTGGAGTAACCTTTCCCTTTGTGCATGGCTGAGATTTAGGTCCAGCTGAGCTGCCATCCTTAGTGTATTGTATTCAAATTCTATTGACATCAGAGCATTCTTTCCATAGAACAACTCATAGGGTGTGAACCCAGTGGTGGTCTTCCATGTGGTGTTGTAGGCCCAGGTGGCCTCAACCAATCGATTTGCCCAATATTTCCTACTGTTGCTCACTACCTTAGTCAAAATTCCCTCCAAAGCTCTGTTGGTGACTTCCACCTATCCATTGGCTTGTGGATGGTAGGGGGTGGAAGTCCTTTGCTTGACTTTATGATGGATGAGTAGGTCTTCAATCAGATTGGAGGTGAACTAACTGCCTTGATCTGTAACCAGTTCTCTTGGATACCCGAACTTATAGAATATGTTCTCTCTTAAAAACTCAACTAATTTTTCTTCGGTTGCTGCCTTGATTGCTTTTGTCTCTGCCATTTTGTGAGATAATCATTGCACACAATGATGTATTATTTCTGGTTTGAAGGAGGGTTGATAGGACCCACAAGTCCATGCCCCACTTCTCAAATGGCCTAAACGTCACTTGAGGTTGCAAGGGCATCTCAACCTTTGGAGTAGGTTTCCCCATCCTTTGACACTGATCACATTGGCTGATATATCTCCTCACATCTTGATGAAGAGTGGGCCAATAGTAACCTACTGTAGAATTTTGAAGGCAATCCTCTTTGCTGCAAAATGGCCTCCACAGGGCCCATCATGACAAGTCAGGAGAATGTCAAAAACTTCATCCTCCTTGACACATCTTCTCAAAACCTAATCTGGGCCAAGTTTCAAGAGATTGCCCCCAATACAAGTGAAAGGGGCACTTTTCCTCACGCTCTTACTCTTCTCTTTTAAGGACAGGTGTGGCTAGAACTGTGTTGAAACCAAGTGATTCGCTATATTAGAAAACCATGGAGAGAGTACTGAGATAGCGAATAGGTGTTCATCTGGCATCTGATCATCCAGCATTCCTTCTTCACCTGAAGAAAGATTTATTCTAGACAAAAAGTTAGCAACAACATTTTCCTTACTAGGCTTATCAACAATGGTTAGATCAAATTTCTGCAATAAAAGAAACCACCTAATAATGCGAGCATTCACATCTAGTTTGTTAATTAAATACCTAATTGCAGATGATTAGTGTGTACAAAGGTTTGATAACCTGTGATGTAATGTCTGAATTTATTTAATGAATGTACTACAGCTAGGAGTTCCTTCTTGGTTACTGTGTAGTTCAACTCTTCCGTTGACAATTTTTTACTTATAATGTATATGGCATAAGGTAAATTTTCATAAATTTGCCCTAAGGCTGCTCCTATTGCTTTGTTCGAGGCATCTATGTGAATGTGGAAAGGTAGGGCCTAGTTTGGACCTCTCAAAATTGGGGAAGTCACAAGTTTACTTTTCAAGGTATGTAGGGCTTCTTGACAGTTGTCAGTCCATATGAACTCGACATCTTTCCCTAAAAGACCAAACAATGGAGAGGCCAACTTACTGAAATCTTTAATGAATCTTCTACAATATCCCAATAAGCCTAGGAAATTTTGAACATATCTAACCTTTTGAGGAGGTGGGGCCCTTTGGATGATGGCAATTTTTTTTGGGTCCACCTATAATCCTTGCTGAGAGATTGCATGACCTAGCACGATCCCTTCAGTCATCAAGAATTCACACTTTTCTGGACTAAGGGACAGGTTCATTTCAATAAACTTGTCCAAAAATTTCCTAGGTTAGATAAAGCTTCCTGAAAGTTAGAACCATAAGGAGTAAAACCATCCATATATATTTCCACTACATCATGAACCAGTTCAGAGAATATACTCAATACTGCTTTTTGGAAAGTGGTGAGAGCATTGTACAAACCAAAAGGAAGGATTTGATATGCAAAAGTACCCCAAGGACAAGTGAAAGTGGTCTTATCTTGGTCTTCTGGGCTGATTTGGATCTGATTGTACTCGCTACACCCATCTAGGAAGGAGAAAAACGTTTTCCCTACCAGACCATCTAACACTTGATCTATGAAAGGAAAAGGGAAATGGTCCTTCTTGTTGGACTTGTTCAGTTGCCGATAATCGACATAGATTCTCCACTTACCATTTTTCTTTGGCACTAGCACCAAAGGAGAGACGCATTCACTGTTAGAGATGGGGTAGATGAATCCTGCATCCAGTAACTTTTGCAATTCCTCCTTGAAAATATCTTTAAGGGCTGGATTCATCCTCCTTTGAGGCTGCCTTACTGGTTTGCAATTTTCCTTAATGCAAATGTGATGAGTATAGACTGAAGGGTGCACTCCCTTCATCTCCTTATAGCTCCAAGCAAAGGCATCCAAATGGTTTCTCAATAAGCCACACATTTCCTTCTCCTGAGAGGTGGATAGGGATGAGTTGATTTTCAAGGTTCTTTCTGGGCTGAACTTTATATTCTTAACTCAAAGAAAGGTTAGTTTGGCCACACAAAAATCAACTAAAGGATTGTCTTGGGTTTCTTTCACTAGCTCTTCTAATGGAAACATACTGGGGGGTGGATTCTGAATCAAGTTTTCAATGAGATCATCCTCAGTTTGTGGTTCCCCCCCATGGCAGCTTCTACTATGCACAGTGGTACATAATAGACTTCATCCTCATCTTCCTCCTCCAAGCAGAGAGGTAGATCATGTTCTAACAAATGTTGGGTAGGAGGGTATAAGACTAGCTACTTGGACATATGCCCATTCTTGATTATCATGTTTCCAGCTCGACAACTGATGTAGGCATTTGCATTAGCCAACCAGGGTCTTCCGAGGATGAGAGGATACCAAGTGAGCTTTTCCTTCAGCTGGAGAACCAGGAAATCAGCAAGGTACTCCGCAGAATCGATGGAGACCATTACATCTTCCACAATCCCTTCAGGGGTCACGGTGGAGAAGTCTGCTAACTGCAGTACTATTGTGGTCTTTCTCAGGGAGCCCTAGAGGTTGAGCTTGAGCATAGTGTCCTTGGTCATCACATTAATGGCAGCCCCCAGATCAATCAAGGTATGGGGGCTCATTGTGCCATTGATGTGGACATCGACTATTGGGCTTCTAGGGTCTAGATACTTCGGATAGATTACTTGTCCCAACATCAGGTCGAACAACTGTCCTATGACATTGATGGTTGGGGCATCTCTCTTGCACTTGCCTGGATGCCTGAAGAACTTTTGTTTGATCATCTTGTTGTATATAGGCACATATTTTATGGCTTGGAGAAGTGATATCTTTACACATAATTATTTCAATTCTCCTAGAAGTTTAGTTTCTTCTGGGTAGGCTGTGTTGTTCCAGATAATCTTTTAGGAAAGGGTGGAATTACTTTCGGTTCACTTTCCTCTTTATCTTCCTCATCCTCCTTAGGGGGAGGCTGGCTATCCGAGAGAACCTTCCCAGATTGTAGGTTAATCTCCTGAATCTACAAAGCATAGGTTGGGGTTGATGGTTCCCTAGTATATACTTGTTGATCCTGTCTATTATTCAGGTTCGGGTTTGGTTGAGCAGGCATTTGGGGTCGCCTTGGTGGAGCAAGAGGCAATGGTTGTGGTTGAGCAGGTGGTGGAGGCAAAAGAGCGGGAGGAGAGTTGTACTAGGGCCTCCACCCCTGATGAGGTGCATTCCACTAAGGTTGTGGATGAGCATAGGAGTGAAATGGATGAACAACTAGCTGAGCATGATATTGAGATGGATATGACCAAGGAGGAGGTGTGGACTAGGAAGAATGAGCAGGGGGGCACCAAGAAGGCATGGAAGTGGCTTGATTGGGGTTGTAGTATGCCTGGGATTTCCCTTGCATTCTCTGCTGGTAAGGTCTAGGTCCATGTGGCCTCCTTTGGTTTATGAAATAGAGTGGTTTAGTAGCTCCTTCGGCCCCTTGGTATACAGCTTTAGGTCCGGGCAAGGAAGGGCACTTATTTGTAGGATGATATTCTTCACAGACTGAGCACACCTCTATAGAGTTCAATGGGCATTCATTCCTAGGATGCCTTCTAGTGCACCTAGGACAAAAAATGGCCAAAGCCCTCTCTACTTCCTCTTGTTTCCTTTTGATATGCAAGGTATCCATTTGCATGGAAAGAGTCTGCAGTATCTCACTCTTGAAATCTTGCATCATGTTTCCAAATTCACCTTTGAGGGATGAACTGGAGGAGGAGGTACTGGCCATGGGTTGACTCCCCCTACCTTTCTTTCTGGACGCTCGAGAATGGTTTCTAAAGATAGTCTTGATGCCTTCATAAGGTAATTGGTAGATGTCTCCCCCAGTCAGTAAATGGGGGGTGTCTAGAAGGTCTTCCAGAATTCCCTTAAGCAGGGCCAACTTCAAAGATTCGGGGTCAAGTGTGCAACTGACCCTTTTATAACTGAGTTGGAATCTCTCTTCATAATCTTCCAAGGATTCATCACTTCCCATGGTCATTTAGAATATTTCTTCCTTGGTGTCTTTTGACCTACAGTAGTCCCGATATTTGTTATTAAAGGCTTGTTGCATCTGAGCCCAAGTTGTGATGTTGTTGCCAGGTAACCCCATGAACCAGCATAATGTTGCATCCTTGAGGGTAGAAGGAAAAAGTTTCAACTTCTTCTCATCTTTTGCATAGTCATAGGTTTGATAGATAACAACAAACTCAAATAGTAAGGTGTCAGGATATTCTGTAGTTAATCCATGGAAGTGAGGTAGGGCTGAAGGGCTTATGTTATTCATTTTAGTGTCTCCATTGGCCTCTCAGATGGGAAAGGTACCCTCTACTCTTTCTCCATTCCCCCTAGCCTTTCTATTTTCAGCCATTGTCTCAAGAGGGATGGTTTCTTCCTCTTCTTCTCTTATAGTTTCTTCAAATATTTCAGGTTGTTCTCCTAAAGGATCTTCTGGGTCACTTCCACCGAAGAAGAGAGAAGGGTGGCTTTGTGATGTCGTGGGGGTGTTGGGTAGGAATTTCCCTGTATTATCTCTATTCCTACGAGGCATGAAAGGGAATCTCTTTTTTGGGTGATTTTTTGTTTTTTTTTCACTGCTTGTACCTGCAATACTGAAATTGATTGAACAAACAAATTGCAACTACTGAAATGAACTTGCTGAAAGGAAATTACAGAGTTGAAATGAAAGCAGAGAAATGACTAATTTTGGAATGAAGATTGTAGAATTAAAAGAACTAATCTACTTTTGTTGAAATGGAAATTTCAGAATTGAAAGGGTTAATCTACTTTTGTTGAAATGAACTACTTGGCAAAATGTTGCACTAGAAAATAGAGGAAAAGAAGTAATCACACAATACTCTGACGCTTCCCCAGCAAGAACACCAAAAAGTGGTGAGCACCAGTATTGTAGCAATAATGTTGCAACATCGGGGGCTTCCGACTTTACCTTTATCAACCTGATAGTTCGTAACAAACTTGGAAGCGACGGTGTTGTATGCACACGTACTAGCTCTTACTGCAGGCAATCACTTGGTCAGCTGGCACAAGATCACTAGGAGCTCAAGCCAACTTCTATGAGTTCCCAAAAGAAGCTTTTAACTGTGATGAAAGAAAGCTACTCTACAAAGACTATTCTACTCGCAGAAAGAGAAAGAAGACTGGAGTGTAAAGCAAACCCTAGCAAACCCCAATTTTTCCAAATAACCCTACTTTTGTAGAAAAATAGATGAAAACTGATGAAATGAATACCATTGACTACTGAAAAGGTAAATTACATCTATTCAAGCTATTCCTAGAAGAAAATGAGAAAAGAACATCTTTTTTGCGTTTTTATGTGTTTTATGTCAAATTGTTATACATGTGATTTTATCTGTTTGTGACTGTGGCAGAGGGTTGGTGGTGATGGCAGGCGGATTTGGTTTTCTCAGAGGAGTAAGAAGGTGTGGAGGGATCCTAAGAAGCCTTTGGTAACCTTCTAAAGACTTACCTTGCAATTAGACTTCGAAAAATCACTCATCGGAAATTCTACAGGCGACTGCAGGGGATCTACAAGAGGATGCTGAGAGCTATTTTTAGAGGTTTTAAGAGTGGAAAAATGGTGGGAAAGGGTAGTTGAAGACTAGAGGGACGTGTTTAGGTGTCTAGGACTTAACAAGGAGGATCAGGAAAGAAAATTATGGTTGGATTTGTTCAAATGATGAGAGGAAAGGTTATGGAAAAAGTGCAGAAATTAGGGGAGATTCATGAAGGACTGCGAATGACTTGTGGAACCTAAGAGAAATGAGATGATGCTGGCTGCTTTATTGATGTATTGTGAGATGAGGTGTGTTGTAAGAGATCTTCACATCTAACTACCGAAACTGAGCAAGAAAAGGACTAGCTGCACCAAGAAAATGAAACTATATCTCTTGTTAACCTAATTTTTGACCTAGAAACATAAAGTGTTAAACAATACCTTATGAATAGAAAATATTGCAAAGATATTTATTATAGAGATAGGAAATAATCTTTGCAAAATGAATCTGAAGCAACCCTTTAACTTTTCAAATAAAATCATCACACTATAAATTGCATGGAAGAAGAAAAACTATGTTTTTGGTGGCAGCAATGGTGCCTTGACCTCAAATCATGGTCCCAGGAAGGGAGAAAGGAGATCAGGGCCTGTTGTTGGCCTTTTTGACTCTTAGTCTATCACTATATTAACCTACTTCAACAACTGAAACAAAAAACCACTATGCAAACCATCAAAAGCAACCTATTCTAAACAAGGTAAAATGAATCTATGCAACATAAATTAACTCATGAGCTTAAGAAAAAGCATATAAGTACAAAGCAAGTGGTGCTAGGTAGCTTGAGTTGGGCCCTAACCAAAGAGATTCAGCCCTCTAAAAGAAATCAATGCTGGCTCAGAAAATATGTCATCTCCATTATCAAAATAAAAGTCACATTACATAAACTGTTCACAAAAATAAGCTCGAAAATGAGTTGAACAAGAGCTACACAAAAGTGTGCAAATTCTACTAATAACTGGCTAAAATACTGAGGCTCTAAGCCCCCTATTTATAAAAATGGATTCCCCCAAAAACCCTCCTAAAATCAAGGGGCTTGGCTTCCCAGAACTAGAGATAGATAGTAGTTTTTCTTGACTTGCTCAACTGCCCCTTGGATGCATCGATGTGGCTGGTTGTGCTTTGAGTTTTTGAAGGAGGATTCAAGGTAGGGAGTCATAAATGAGGAGGGCACCCTCCTACAAATCCTCTCCCTTGTTTTCCTCAAATATTGGCTGCCAAATGCTCATTAATCCTTTGAATTTGTCCAAAATTGACCAGAATTTTGCCTAAAGCACACATTAGACTTCATGGAATAATGAGTAACCCAATTCACTCTATTAGCATAAATATAATAAAAAATATGCAATAAAATAATGAGAATGGTGGACTAAGTTGAGTTAAGAGGCAAAATGAGCCCATATAATTACCCATTTCTGGGGCTCATCACTCACTTTTAAAGACAAATTTCCCATTCTTGTCATTGATGAATTACATGGAGCCATTGACTTCACCAATTTGGATCTTCCTTGAAGATATCATCAAATTAGAATGAAGACTGAAGAAATTCTAGAAACAACATTTAGAACTCATGAGGGTCATTATGAAGTTTTGGTCATGCCTTTTTCCTTACCAATGCACCTTATACATTTCAAGGTTTTTTATGACATTTTCAAACTCTACCTTAGAAAATTTATGTTAGTGTTTTTTGATGATATACTAATCCTCAACAAGTTTTGAAGGATCATGTTCAACATGTTGACAGGGTTCTCAAACTATTAGAGGAGATGGAATTATACACAGAAACCTCTAAATGTTTCTTTGGAGTACAGGAAGTGGAATATTTGGGCCATATTGTATCTCATGAGGGTGTTAAGGTAAACCCTAACAAAATTAATGACATTAAGGAATGGAAATCCCCACAACCATAAAGAATATTCAAGGATTTCTTGGATTGGTAGGGTATTATCACAAGTTTATTAAGAATTATGGGAGAATAGAAGCACCTCAAACTACTTTACCGAAGAAAGATGCATTTTCTTCGACTCTAGAAGCAACTAAGGCCTTCGAACATATTAAAGAGGAAATGTGCCAAACACCTGTCTTAGCTATGCCATAGTTCACAAAAACCTTTATTGTGGAATGTGATGCCTAATGAAATGGAATTGTTGTTGTTTTAATGCAAGAAGGAAGGTCCATTTCTTTTGAAAGTCGCTCAATCAAAGGAAAGTATTTACACAAATATATTTATGAGAAGGAAATGTTGGCAATACTACATGCACTAAAGAAATGATGAACTTACCTAATGGGAAGAAACTTCAAGGTAAAAACATATCATGATAATATTGAATACTTTTTGGAACAAATATTATATTTATAAGAGCAATAAAAATGGGTCACAAACATGACTTTGAAATCATCTACAAAACACAGAAGAAAAATGTTGTTGCAGATACACTCTCAAGAAAGGATGAGGATGTGGAAGGATTGGTTTATTCCATTTCTATTATCCAACCATAATGGATAACTGAAGCAAGGGATGAATGGAAAAATGATGAAGAAGTGTGGATGGTCATTCAAAATTTGCAGCGTGATCCCAATATATCTGATACATTCGGCTAGAAAACTGATTCATTATGGTACAAATATCACTTATATCTTTGTAAGAATTCCAAAATCAAACACAACTTTCTTTTGGAATTGTACACCTCTCCTTTAGCTTGGAACTTAGGATTTTTAAAAACTTATCATAGGGTCAAGAAATAATTTTTTGGGAGGGCCTTAAATCTAATATTCAAAAGTTTGTGGCAGAATGTTTGGTTTTCCAAAAAAATAAATTTGAGACAATTAAGACCCCAGTTTGTTACAACATTTAGCCATTCCAAGTCAATGTTGGGAGGAGGTTTCAATGGATTTTATCATAGGTTTACCCAAGTCCGAAGGAAAGAGTGTCATAATGGTGGTAGTTGATAGACTTACCAAGTAGGCACATTTTTGTGCATTATCTGATCCATTTCAAGGAAGTACAATTGCTACTACATTTATGGGAACAATTCAAAAGCTACATGGAAACACAAAGATTATTGTAAGCGAAAAAGATTCCATTTTAAGTAGAAATTTTTGGACATAATTATTTTCTTTTTTGGGTACTCAATTAGCTCATAACTCATCTTACCATCCTTAATCTAATGGGAAAACAAATATAGTAAATAAATGTTTGGAAGGGTATCTTCATTTCTTTGTATCTGATTAACAAAAACAATGGCTCAAGTGGTTACCTCTGGCTAACTGGTGGTATAACACTTCCTTCCATACTGCAGCAAAAATGACCCCATTTATGGAACTTTATGGATATCATCCACCATCCATCACATTATATTTAAGAGAAAATTATAAGGTTCAAGCAGTGGAAGATCACATCAAGAATCAACAAAAAGTTCTCCAACTCTTAAAGGATAACCTCACTTTGGCACATAAGTGAATGAAACAATAGGAATATCAACATTGCAACAAAATAAGTTTTGATGTAGGTGACTCGCTACTTTTATGACTACAATCATACAAAAAAATGTCCCTCAATCAACCTAAGAAGGACAATAAATTATTACCAAAGTACTATGGTCCTTACAAGGTGTTGCAAAATATTGTTACTACAACATACAAATTAGATCTTCTTGCATCTTCCGAATGCACCTAGTTTTCCATGTTTCATACTTAAAGAAAGTTATATGTGACAAGCTCTGAGTTCAAAAAATATTGCCAGAACTTGATGAGGAAGGAAAAATAATATTGGAACCTTAAGTAGTCATGGAAACAAGAACTTGATAGCTACGAAATTGATCAATTCTAGAGTATCTCATCAAGTGGGAGAAGTTACTCACTGAATATTCCACATGAGAGGATGAGAGTTTTATACAGAAGCATCAAGAACTACTCAAGCATTGAGGGCAACACTTTTTTGAAGGAGAAGGGCATGTTAGGTCCCTATAATGTTAATGTAGCCCCTTATTGCTATTGTTAGTGTAGCCCCCATATTGTTATTGTGCCCTTAGAAGTCCACTATTGTTATTGTTGTGCCCTTACATTATTATTTTTATGTAGGATATGATTATATTGTGACCCCTTAGACTCCTATATATAGAAAGGAAGTCTTGTAATTTGTATCATTAAATAAATTTTCATTTATGTGATGTAAAGGAGGTTTCCCCCTCAAAGAGACTAATTTTGAAGTCGTTGATCTATCTCTTTCTTGATCTGGTTACATAACACTTTGAGGGTAGATGGAAATAAATTCAACTTCTATTCATTATAGGTATAATCATAGGTCCTATAAACAATAAAAAATTCAAACATGAAGGTGTCAGGGTCTTTAGAGGTTAGTAAATGGAAATGTGGAAGAGAAGCATGAATTATATTCTTCATTTTGGCCTCCTCATTTGCTTTTCGGATAGGAAAAATCTCATTCTATATATTTTCAGCCATGGTGTGGGTAGGCAAGGTGGCCTCTTCTTCTCCTATGGGTTCCTAAAAAAATTTAGTTCCTCACCTAGAGGGTTTTCTAACTCCCCTGTAGTCAGAGAGGGAAGTTCACAGTCACCAAAGAATAATTATGGTTGGATGCTTGAAGGGGTGTGGGATTTTGGTAGGAATTTCCCTTGACTATCCCTACTCGTACAAGACATGAAATATCTAACTCTACTTTTCTATTTTTTTCTCTTTTCTCCTTTTTTAAACTTTCAAAGGAATAGTACTGATGAAAAGAAAAGAAGGAAGAAAACAAGAAACTTCTAAGTAGAAATAACACCTACTTAGGCACCTCCCTGACAATGACTCCAAAAAGTGACAAGCCCTGGTGTTGAATCAAGGATGTTGTAATTCCCAAGACTCTCAACTTAAATTCTCAGCCTGAGGTTCTTACAATATTAGAGGTGACAGTGTTATATGCACAGTATGTTAAGTTCTACTCATGTCACCCTCAATCATTAGATTAGATCAAGGCATACAAATACCACTCCAACTAACTATAGAGAGAATTTATATGAAAACATATCATAATTGCAAGGAAATGAACATTGTTCTAATTACAGAAATGAAAGTACCATTCATTAAATGTAGAGGCTACTTGTGACTGCAGGAAAGGAAAAGGTTACACTAGTTGCAAAAATAAACCATGGTACTCTATTTGCAAACTAATCAAATCAATGTGCTACTTGCATGAATAATTAATATAATTGTAAATTTCTTGAGAAGAAGAAATTTAGACTACAACACATAACTAACGAATTCAAGAAACTAAGTCTAAGCTACTTGTTGTTTTGTGTTTGAAGTGGAGAAAGGATAGGTTTGGATTGGTCCTGAAGTATACCTAATCATGGAGTCAAAGCCTCAGGGCCATTATTCAACTTTAAAATGCAAAAGTCAAGGTCCCAGGGAAAATCTTATTGAATTTAGACAATGTTACGGGACTACAGGGTGCTACAAGAAGCCCTATTTTGCTACATGAGTTGGTCTAAGAGCTTTCTAAAGGCAGGGATGGTTTTTTGAAGGTGGAATAAGGGGGATGAGGGTGTATGAAGGATTTTCAAGGCCTTTTTCCAAGCTTAACACCACTCAAAGGCCCATCTTGTGTTGGGAAAAATACTTGGGGGAGGGGGTGAATCAATATTTTAAAACTCACTAAAACCTTTTCTTTTCTTACTCATATTTTAATACGTGACTTTACTGAAATAAAATTGTGTATGTATGAAACTGTTATACAGACAACTAGGGTATATCCTGTTAGATTACTTTTGAGTTAATTCATCATATGTTTCACTTAAACTAGTGTATCAATACTTCAATAGGAATTAATTGAACAGTAACAATGTGTAGCAAGAATAGAATAAACCATCCCACATAAGAAACACATCAACACACATGAACACCAAGGTTTTTAGGTGGAAACCTAATGCGGGAAAAAACCACCTTTATCGTCGTACATGTCTTCATATTTTATTAGAATGAAAAACTTCTTACAATATTGTACTGGTGCATACTCATACCAGTACACACGCACCCACCTGCAGAAGGCTACAACCTTCTCTCATTCTCCATCACCCACCGAAGGGAGCTCCAACTCCCTGATCATATTTACCAGCTACCACTAAAGGAAGCTTCGAGTCCCTTGCTGAAAGCTCCAACCCTCAACACCAACATGGACCATGTTTTATAAATTTTCACATTAGATCCACCTAATACAAAACATCAATTACGTAGGTCACATTTCATCATTTTTTTAGACTGGTCCTACTACCATAATATAATCCCAATATAAAATAATAAAACTGAAACAATCATCATATAAAATCACTTAATCATTGTACCAACTAAGACCCAAACAAATATCAAACAAGCAAATCGGTTAGATCGTTGTAAATCCATTCACATGAATACCAATCCACATATTGTTCATCACAGAAACCAAATTATGTCACTTCAAACCCTAATCAACCATATATCAAAATATATACGTTGTTGTTCTTAAGCATATCCACGTATATACACATTTTCCATGGGTCATACCTATGCACAGATCTCAAAACACTAAACCCTGAAACTTTATCACTATTATTCTAAAACAAACATTGAATCATTGTGAAATAATCATATAACCATCAAAGATATTCAATCACATACAACTAGCACCATCATCATTCCTTAATCAAGCAACTCAACATCAATCATTATTGTTAAACCCAGATCATCATGTAAGACTTCATTTATAGACAACAAAAACACAAAAAGACTGATTAGACTGTTCATACATCTTATTAAGCAAAACCCTATCTTATATATGTGCTTTCCACAAAACACTTCTATGTGTATACACACTTTTCAGGAATGAAACCCACATACAGATCTGAATAGATAGGTGACTTACCAGCATTAAGCCAACGTATGTACATTCCTTTTAGGTTATTAAACCACATATATATCTACAATTATTGACTTATAACTTTCCTGCACATCATATCTTCATAACAAACCCATCTCTTAGCATACATACTAAAACATGCCAGACATAAATATTACAGGTCAAATCAATCTAGTATCAATATAGTCATTTAAGATCTATTAGATCTGATCCTTCATCAAATTCCTAGATGGATACTTAGTTTCTGATCAAGCAATTCATTAATAGCCTATTACATGCAAACTTTCTTTAGATCTAATTATTCACGAAATATTCATCACTTGCAGCCTAAAGTACTTTGATCTTCATCTCCTTATATAACTTAGCCCTTAGCCAATACCACAGGTCAAAACCACATTAATGTCGATGGTATTCTTTGATGGGATCAAATATCCATTGTTGGGCTCAATACTATGGACCAATACCATGGTAAAGACCCTTGTTATTTAGAATACCATGGTGCAGAAATTGTATGCACCTTTTCTTCTTCATACCTACGTGTGTACATGGATTTGCTTCACTGAACCTGCATATACTTCTTCAAACTTCACCTTTATCATTCCTCTGTCTCTAAACTTCTATTCCACTATCCAAACTTTTTTTCACATTTGTAGACTCATTCTGTTGACATATTCATCAAGTAGGTTCCCATCAAAAGAGATTAGTTCTCCATCAAGGACAACACATTAGTCATAATGCAAACATCTTGCATAAAATTATATGCTCACGACGTCCTTCATTAACGCTGAAAATATGATCTCAATGGTTGATCTTGGTAGCAATATGAGGTGTCAGAAAGAAGGATGGAGATGACAAGGTGGATGTGGATGAGTGTGCCAACCCTTGTAAGTCACTGACAACTCCTGCAAACTAGTAATCAAGGACGCACATCAATATTGCAGTGAATTTAATCAAAGTGGAAAGGATGAGTTGAATTTTATTTCTTCAAGATCTATTATATCCTACAACTTGTATATAATCTATTTTCCAAATCATGTTGTTAACTCCTAAGATGAAAAAACCGACCATGCAAAAGAATTTTGATCCAAAACCTAAAAATTTCCAAGAAATCATAAACACGTATTTTTGGCTTGTTGTTATAGACTCTTCAACCACACTTCCCACAAGAGAGTTGGTTATCAAACATCAAACTATTTTTTTTTCAATATAATGGCTACTTAAAAAAGTAAATAAATATGATGACTTGAACAATAACAAGAAATAACACATGAGAGTTACTAAAGCTTTTGGGTTGGGCCCAAAACCAAGGATTTCATCCTTCCAAAGTTGACTCAGATGTAGAACAATAGTAAGCTTCCCATTAATAGAAAATAAGATTCATGTACATAATCTCAAAGATAAAATAACAGTGTCAATCACTTGGCTCTCAATAGCTACTCCTATCTCCAACAAAGTTTTGAATCCTAATGAGCCCTTAGGCTTTTTTATTTATACAAAAAGTGAATAAGGGGGAGCTCCCCTGAGAGGAGGACTGCTTCCCTCCAAAATCTCAAAATTGGTGGATCTGGTTCCCTTGGATCTTCACATGCACTTCAGTTTCTCAGTTGCCAGTGGATTTTGAGCTATTGGTGAAGAATATTAGGACTCAATTCGAGTTGGAGAGTTAATGTAGTGTAAAAATCATCCTATATTATTTCTAGATTCCTCCAACAAGCCACTTCATAGTATATATCTCCAAAAATTATTCTTTTTCCTACATATTAGCCACATTACACCATGAAATATAACAAACACCCTTTAATCTTCCTATTAAGCACTTTATCACAAATAAATGTAAATTAATGTGAGAAAAAAGAGAATTTAGTGGTTGGAGGATAACACAATGGGGATCAAAATATACCTATTGATGGGACACATCAAATGGCCTTCAACTTCCAAAAATATAAATTCACCATGGATGGATCACTTCTTGGAAATGGCCTTCAACTTCCATGAAGATATATTGGCCATACCTCTGAGTTCATTCTCGGTTATTAGCACAAATTTCAATGGTGATATCTTCAATGTCTCACCTTGTATCTGACAAAGGGGGAATTGATGGTCAACTACCATGTTTGAAAAAATATCAAGTGAGCGTGAGATGCATCTTGAACCAGAGTGAGATTCTAGAGCCTATAGGTAGAGTCAACCATATCCATATTCAAAATTATAGCCAAAGATAGATTCATGCTCCATGAGCATGTTTTGGTTGACAACTTTCCTTAAACCACCATCCATAGAAGACTTTGGTTTCTGCTACATAATTTTGTGTTCATCTCCAAACCATTGTTGGGCATGGAATCCCCCCAAGGCATGGTCAAAGCTCAAGTTTTAAGAAAGTCCATTGTAAAGACTCCATGATTTGTGGGCGCGGAGTGTGAAGTCATAATAGAGTCACAGGGTTGTCTGCCGTTGTTTTCTGTAATGTAATGTCGACTTGAAAGATCCACCCATGGTCCGCAGACCATTGGATTGTATAAACAGAGCTAGGTTCTCAGTGTAAAAGATAACGAATAGAATACAAGGATGATGATTCTAAGAGATTGAGTTGAAGTGTAAAGTGTGTCTTGGGTCATAGAGCAGGAGAAGTCTCTGCAGCTGAGTGCGCATAGGCCTAGTATTCCACAACTGAGCGCATAGACCCCTACGGCTGAGTGCGCAGGGCAGGTCGAGTTTGTAACCATTGCAAACATCAATAAAAGGAAGTTTTATCATATTTTTGTGTATCTTTTCCTATTTAATTTATTATTGGGTATAAATTGCAAGTGTACTATTTATTTGCTGCGTGAACTCATATGAATGTGTTGTATAATGAAATATAACATAAGGCATCCATTTATGCGAAGATAACTAATTGGTGTAGGAAGATAAGTAAGGTCTGAGGTGGGACTTAGGGAAATAACGCAGAGCACTACTCCAGCAGCACGGAAGCCCCACAACCCCTGGGAAGGGTTGCGTAAAGGCAAATATATCAGGGAACGAGGGATAGGGAAGTGTGAGAAGTAATCTGTGCGAAGGGACTAACATTTGGACCAATTCAACCTCTCAAACATCTCAAGGGTGCAGAAACCTGGTTCTAGCACCCCTCCATACTACTTTGGGTGAGAACTTAGTTCGTGCTCTGCAGACTATTTCCGAAAGGGCTAGTAGTATAGGGATTTGTTTCGCTAATTAACTCCGAACTTGGGTTAGGCCCCAAAAATCCAACAGATGGCTCTGTTGTGAGGACCGGGATCTACATAGAGATGTCTGATGTCGTATCGTTGGAATCCAACAAAGAAAGGGATTGAAGATTGGTTGGATAGGAAGATTCACGAAGTCGCAGCATAGGAGAATAGGAATCCATGACTATCAAAAGAAGAGTGGTTAGACTGCTACTTATACATAGATATCCACCAAATTTTCTTCGTATCTTTCCCTACTGAGCTATACGAGTGGATCGTGAAGCTAGCAGATAGCAATGGAAGGTGCAATCTTGAAATACCTATCATGTGGACTCCATAATTGGTGCACAAATTGGAAGCATCGAAGGATAAGATCGCGTGCACTGTTGATCACTGGCTCGATCGAATTATAGGAGGATTCATCACCGAGTTCGCGGTAGATACTTCAGTCAGCTATAGCAAGGCATAACGACGTCCTCAAAAGACCATGAGGTAAGTACATTAAATCTTTAAACACTTGGATTAAAATTCTATTGTGTGAAAAATGGCTTATGTGAATAAATTGATGTTTGGGGCTACGCAAAGTGGGAGAATCTACAAAAATGAAGGTAGTACAGAACTAGAAACTTTCCCCTTGATTTCACCTCCGCAAGGGGATGAGGAAGAACTCGCGAAGATCTCACCAAGAAGTGCGATCAATTTGATAAGACAAAGGATTCCGCGTATACCACCTCCACCCACACCACTGCCAGTTTAACCATCTTCACCCCCATCTTCGCCCATACTGCCTTTGCCACCACTACAAATCAATATGGTGAGCGCGATAAAGTTGTCAGTGTTTAAGGGAGTAGGGAATGAAGATCTGAACAAGTTTTGGTTTGTGATAAAATCTGTATGGGAAGTGTAGGGAGTTATGGAGGACAATATAAAGAAAGCGACATTGGTCAGCGCTCTATAGGATCGTAGGCTAACCTGGTACATTAAGCATTCCAATGACAATCCAAATGCGGGGATCGTTGATATTCAAACTGCGCTAAACAAAGAATTTAGCAAGCCAAAGTCAGAGGCGTAGTCAATCGTTGGATTCAAGGAAATCACAATGCTACCAGGCGAGACCCCTTGGGAGTTGGATCAGAGACTGAAGTGCACAATTCGCGAAGCGAACATGACGTTGATGGATAGACAACACTGTGAATGGTTTGTAGCATCGTTAACGCCACATCTAAGGAACGTGCTATCACAACAGAGTCTAACAACTCAAGCCGAGGCCTTGGAGGTTGCAATGTGATTACATGAGACCCTGATAGAGAATCCCAACCTGGGGGTTCAAAAAATTCATGCATATTTTAAAAACTTGTGCCTTGAGATGCAGAGTTTAAAACAAGATAGGACGACTCACCCAGAAGTGCAAAACGAGGTATGGTGCATAAAGTGAAAGGTCAAGGACATGACAAGGACCACTGCCCAATGTTCACGAATTACCTTGCGGGAGGAGGACTAATGCCATTGATACTGGAGGCACAAGTAGGATCCAGCGTGGTGCCTACATTATGATGCGTAATTTGTCAGGTAGGAGGAAAGCATGCTACAAACAACTGCCATTTATTGCAGAAGTACTCGCAGAATTCACAATAGTTGTTTTGTATTTTCTGTAGATCAGTGGGACATGATGAGCACACCTGTAGAGGTTATGAGATGATGATGGATCAGACTCCTACCTATAGAGTTCAGGCCAAAACATAGGCCCTTGACCAGAATGCAAGGATGGCGCGAACCAGATTCCAGGGACACTGAAGAGGCTGAGGTGGAGGAGGGCATGAAAGAGGTCGCGGACAGTTGATATGTTACAATTGTGGAGGGCCAAGAAATTATGCCCACGATTGTACAAATCCAATGCAGCCATCATGCTTGTATTATACATTATCTGATCATGAGACGAAGGATTGTCCCACACTAATAGCACGACTGTGCGATAAAGGAGTGCTCCAACCTCCCTTGACTTAGAACCTGCAAATGATGAGGTCTGAGTTGTGCGAGGAAGACCCTAATGTTAATATTGTGCTCTGAAGTGGAATTATGATAGGGAATGACAAAGGAAAGCAGCTTGAAGAAAGTACTTGCGTTCGCAAGGCTCCAATGAAGGAACCAGAGTTTGATTTGGGCCACACTAAGGAAACCTTCATGGAAGCCAAGAAGATCTTCGCTGATGCCTCGACTTTAGGAAGTAAAGACAGACCGGAGCTGGAAATGGACCCATCGATGCTCACAACATTCCTGGAAACATGCATGAAGCTACTATGTGATTGCAAGGCTGTAAAGGGGTTGCAGGAACTCATAATAAGATGTCCTGGGACTGCGCCAGGAGAACCACACATAGTTCGGAAGCTCGGAAAGCACACAACACGAATGGGAAGGGAAATGAGATTAATCGCATAGATTAGAGAATATGAGATGGACCAAGTGATTTTGGATCTAGGATCGGACGCGAACGTCCTGTCGAAGTAGACCTGGGATCACATGGGAAGGCATAGACTGCAATGGTCTCCTATCCAACTGTAATGGCGAACCAACAAAAGATCATACCTATGGGGAGATTGCTTGGAATCACAGTAGATATCAAATGAGTAAGCGCGCTAGCAAGTTTCGAAGTGATAGAGATTGTTGATGACAACAATCCCTACCCCATGCTATTAGGAATAGATTGGAACACTCACATGAATGGGATGATAAATTTGAAGAAGCGCAAGATCATCTTTGAGAAAATGTTTCTACTTGTAGTTGTACCTTTGGACCCTGCAGAAGGATCGCGCTACACAGAGCCAATGCACGACTACGAAATCGACGATGACTTGGACTGCATCTACAAGATAACCATGTGAGAGCATGACTTCGTAAACCAAACCGTGGATGGACGAATCTCATGGGAACGAGAAAGCTCCTGCGCATCGGATTCTAATGAGGAGATAGAACGACGACAGAACTAGTTACACAAGGTAACCACGCTGAACTATAACATGATGATGAAATCGCTGCACTGTGTATCAACAGAGGTAAGGGATATACCTACATATGATGGGTTAAGTGAGGTGGATGACTTCTTGGACAGATTCGAAAGAGAAGTGTTGGAACAACAATGTTCGAAGCTTTGAAATGGGTACTACGCGCAATGCCCACGAGGTGGTGGGGTACGCACTAAAGAAGCTTTGAGGACTGGTACAAATGCAAGAGGATGATGCGCATGAAATTTGGGAAGTTGTGGATGTGATTAACAGATAAGATTTTGGAAAGAAATGGTCTGCACGCCCACCTGTCCAGATGGGTACAGGCATATGGTACAAAACCTATGTGGATGCACATAGTCTTCATGTTGGGAGACATGGTCAGTAAGCATGTATAGGCGAGGCAATGGCATGAACAACCCTTCTGGTTGGAACCACGGAGTATGGAAAGACCAAGTGCGTCGAAGGTTATCCACGCAAAAGCCTTAAATTAAGTATGCGAAGCGCTAAACAAGGCATACAATGTGCAACGAATGCACTGGGACTTGCGTGTACCAGTGGTTCTATGGGCTTATAGGACCACATGTAAGAAACTGATGGTGCAGGCACCTTCGAGGCTGGAGTATGGTGCGAACTTTATAATCCCGATAGAGCATAAAATACCTAGTCGGCACATGGTAGCACCGACAGATATGACAGTTTACGGAACCTTGGAAGAAGGGGTAGCGCAGCTGAACGAAGCAAAATACTTGGGACCTGATGAGGAAATCCGACAGGGTGATCTTAGGAAAGAAAAGGTGAGATTATGAGTGAAAAGCACTCTGGTGGAAGTGGAATTAAAAAATATTGAGGATGAGATAAAGGAAGATTTTCTCAATAAAAAGACCAGGGTGATAAAATAGTGTGCGCATGATCACGCTGACAAATTTGCAGAATATTGCCATAAATTGATAAGTCTGATGCCTTGGTTCGAACCGCATAGTACTACATGAGTCAAACATGGTTGTGCATAGCAGAAGATAAAGTGCGCAACGTCGCCACTAACAACAAAAGGTGGGTATTTTCCAGGAAAAGTGATGGATGACCAGATGAAACCCTATACAGGTGGCACAACCACCTAAATAACTGTAAGAAGTACAGTCTTAGCACTCCTGGCAGTTGAAAGGAGGTGCAGGACTATAAACTACTCTGCCCAAGAGTTATGCGATGTTGGAGCTGCGCGCAGAAGCACAGAGTCACAAGGTCTGTGACTGTGCATGGGGGGCTGCACTACCATGTGGGTTGGCTAGAAAGTGACCATTCGAATCACTATTCACGATGTGATGCTCGACTTGAGACCAAATGGAGTGGGCAGTAGGCATTTAATACACGATTTATGGTCAAGATTTGGGAAAATCTGCCGCCAAGGGAGCATTAATGAATCGGAATTGGGGGGAACGGTCGAAATCAAATTCAAATGGCACTATGAATTACAAATGGCTTCCTAGAAAAAAACACTTGGTCATTTTCGAATTGAGTTGTTGTATACACCATGTAGCCTGAGCAGAGCCCTGTTTGACCTGTGAAGAGCATTGATTGAGCTCCTGATTATGCGAGTGATAGGTTTCTGGTCAGAGACGATGGGCGCATCTGAGGAAGTTATGGAAATTGTAGAGATGACCGCCAAAGAGGTGATGCAGGCCCTGACTGTGGGAGATGCCCCTGAAGGCGTTGGGATTGTGGCAGAAATCCCTAAATCACCACGCACCCTAAGGCCAAAGAAATACAAACAGTTGATGGTTTCATACGTGTGTCCCCACGAAACCCACTGTGCACTAGGATAAAAATGGAGGAGAAGGGGAAAATCGTTAACGTAGAAACCAATGAGGAGGAGGAAGACCTGGAGGACCTTATCATTGAAGATGATGAGGGCGAAGGCATGGAGGAAGAAACTAAGCCTACGCACCCTCCAGCAAAGCTACCCCCCTATATCCCCCCACGTAAGGGGAAGGCTAAAGTGCCCAAGGATCTTTATGAGAGAAAGAGCTATATCTAGACCCCGCTCCTCCTAGATGACATCATTTTTGAGGGAACGCACCTAGGATGGGTGCCTAGCTTGAAATTTGAAGATTGGGATCTCACTAACCACAAGAAATTCCCTCACCTAGAGACCTTGCAGCTCATGAAGCCCAAGCAGAACACCGCGGTGGGGTTTAACGAATTAGGGCTGCGAAAGTGGTTACGCAGAGTGGAAAAAGCAAGGTTACTAAACCTTCTCTAGGTGCCGCATTTCCACTGCACACCAATAACAATTTTCGTCATCACGCAGCTACTCTGCTTGGTGCATGGTGGGTGTTTGTGGCTGGAGGAGCCCATCCCCATCACGGACCACTTGATTCATCGCATTACCCAGCTCCTATGCAAAGGTGAGGACCCCACAAATATCTTGGAATGGAAGAGCAATGACTTGGTCATCGCGGAGGCCGTGAAGAAGAAATATAAACTGGAGAAGAAGAAAAGGGGCTACGCCATATCCAACATCAACAAAAAAGTAGTAAAAGTGGTGACCCAAATACTAGAAAGTAAAGTTATGCACACGTGCTATGCGGATGAGGTACCTATGTTAGTGGTGGCACTTGCTGAGCAGTGCACAAAGGGGGTCCAATTTAACTGGTCCAAGTTCCTCTGCAAGGAGTTCCTTGAAAATTGCCGCGAGGCCCAATACCAAGGAAAAATGTGCCACTATGCATGGTTTTGCTATCCATAGTGCTCATGGTTGGGAATTGCTAGAGGACAGTCAGTTCCCCACAATTGACAAGGATTTGTTGGAGGCCGTGAAGTACGCTTCACTCTGGGCCATGAAAGATGTGAACCGGATCTGCAACAGTAAGATATTCTGGGTGTTCATGGAAATTAACATCAGAATGGGGATTAATAGCAAGCTTCAGTTGTCACCCACTGTCTACAACAACCTGCAAGGTTTTATAGTGTTTAAAGTGGACCTCCACAACATCTATATTAGAGGGCGCAAGGACCCGACCAAGTAATGGAGAAAGCTACCCTTTGTAGCCACAGACAATGTAATCTTTGATGTACTGGAGACATGGCCGCCGGAGTGGCACATCCCAGACATCATAGCAATGGAGAAGTCTATGGCACAAAAGAAGAAACAGGAGGCCAAAATATGCATGGCATAGTTGGCAGAGAAGAGAAGGTAGGAGGTAGCAGTAGCAAAAATGAAAGAGGCGTGGGATGCTGCACAGACAGTAGCAGAACGAAAAAAGGCCGTAGTTGCAGCAGCAATGCAGGAGGCAGCTGAGAAGGCATGAAAGGGCCAAAAGTCACCTTCGCATGGGTAGGAAGTAGAGGAAGAGGAGGGAGGTACGGACCCAAAAATTGTGCCAACACATCTGAAGCTCCAACACCCGAGTGAGCAGATAGGGCCGCGCAAGAAGGTCAAGGCATCAAAGTTGTATATTGACCTGATCATCCTTACTCAGGGTGATTTGCATGATATCAACAAGATGGTGTGCGATGTCACCTCCGAGGCCCTCTAGAGTTTTTTGCAAGAGAAACAGATTGTGTTGGGGGCCCTTAGAGCACAGCTGCAAGAGTTGCAGGTGCACACTCCTTAGGCTGGTACCCTTTCGACCAGCCTTGCAGTAGGGACAACTACAGAGGAGTAGATGATGTGCACTTGGACGACAAATACAATAATGTTGCTGGAAGGGGCACTGGTGATAACAAATGAGGCCTACACACATCGATTAGCACACTGAAGGGTATTGGGATCAACATGGCTGCACTCCCGTGGGAGACGTTATACATTCTACAGGATGGGATTACTGCTAAACTGCAGGCTAGGGAGAGCCGCGTCCTGCAAGTACTAAGTGAGAAAAAGATCAACACAGAGCATTGAGCTTGCAATGTGAAGAAGTGGTGACACAGAATCGGTAGCTAATACAGGTAATAGAAGAAGACTGTCAGATGGTCCCTGAGCTTGCGATCCCAACAGACGCACCAATAGAGGTGTGCATCCATAGACTAGAAACAGGAGTGTGCGAGGCGCGGGAAGAAATGACCAAGGTTTAGCTGGAGCTGAACCTTTAGATAACAGAGTTGCGGTTGAAGGCGCAACCATCCACCCCTTTGGAAGTAAGAGAATAGTGCGCCAGCACTATTGCATCAAGGCTAGACAAGATTGTTAGTGTAGTAAGGGACTACACCAGAATGTTGGAGGAGTTATTTGAGGTCATCACAAATTTGCAAGAGGACCCCAACATCCAACACTTAGAAACAGAGGCACATGAACTCAAGGGGACCATGTAGATGGTGGCCCTCACCCAGAGGCTCGCATGGATGCAATAGGCCAAAGCACTGAAACAGCAGGTGGAGACAACACGACATAAAGAAGAAGTTCTGAGGCGGGTGTTTAGCCTTGCATCAACAAGGCTTTCACTATCACAACAATAATTGAGGGTAAGATTGCACAAATACAGGGGACATAGGAACAGATGTAGGGAAGCAGTTTCGACACCGCGGTCTCAGAACAATGGGTACAAGAAATTCAGCAGGAAGCCACTCAGTGCGCTTCCTACCTTGTAGTGGTTCGAACAAAGTTGGAGGAACTCCATGCGATGAACTCCGCACTGACCGAGTGACTCAAGGGCGAGTCACATTGTTTGTGTTGGGGGCCTATTGGGCATATAATCCCCCCAAGGCATGGTTTTGGGGCTTAAAGCTCAAGTTTTTACCAAGTCCATTGTAAAGACTCCCCGATTTGTGTGCACGGAGCGCGAAGTCATAATAGAGTGACAAGGTTGTCCGCCTTTGTTTTTTGTAATGTAATGTCGACTTGAAAGATCCACCCATGGTCTGTGGAACATGGGATTTTATAAATAGAGCAATGATCTAAGTGTAAAAGATAGCAAATAGAATAGAAGGATGATGAGTCTAAGAGTTTGAGTTGAAGTGTAAAGTGTGTCTTGGGTCGTAGAGTAGGAGAAGGCTCTGTAGTTGAGTGTGCAGAGGCCTAGTAGTCTGTAGTTGAGTGCGCAGACCCCTGCAGCTGAGTGCACAGGGCAGGTCGAGTCTGTAACCGTTGGAAACATCAATAAAAAGAAGTTTTATCATATTTCTACGTACCTTTTCCTGTTTAATGTATTATTGGGTATAAATTGCAAGTGTACTGTTTATTTGCTGCGCGAACTCATATGAATGTGCTGTATAATGAAATATAACATAAGGCATCCATTTACACGAAGATAACTAACTAGTGTAGGAAGATAAGTAAGGTCTCAAGTGGGACTTAGGGAAATAACACAAAGCACTGTTCCAGTAGTGTGGAAGTCCCACAGCACCTGGGAAGGGTTGCACGAAGGCAAATATATCAAGGCATGAGGGACAGGGAAGTGCACAAAGTAACCTGCGTGAAGGATCTAATAGTTGGACCAATTCAAACTCTCAGACATCTCAAGGGTGCAGACACCTGGTTCTAGCACCCCCCATTACTACTTCGGGTGAGACCTCAATTCGTGCTCTGCAGACTATTGCCGAAAGGGCCAGTAATACATGGATTTGTTTGGCTAATTAACTCCGAACCCAGGTCAGGCCCCAACAAGCCAACAACCATCATTATGGAGCATTTCCACTTTGTAGAAGACAACAACTTCTATCTAGATTCATAATTGTTCTAAGAACTACTTCGAGCCTAATTCCAAAGTTGGCGGTCAACCTTAAATCACCATCGGTATAAAATTCGTGTTCTTCTACCTCATTTGGTTTGTGGTATGAACCTTAAACCACCATTTCATAGAACACATCCATCAATTGGCTACCATACACTTTTTTACTTTAGCTCTCTTCTTGGACTCATGTACACCCATTTCGATTAAGGGGGCTAGGGGGGATGCTGGACACCTAATCTATTATAGCTAGTGTGGAGGAATTCCAATAATCATTGAATTCCAAGATACCTCTTGGAAATGAAAACCAAGGGTCATAAAATTGTGGATTAATATGTATATTCCGTGAATAGAATGCAAATCACACAAATTTATCTAAATTTTTCCTATCACTTTTTGTGTGTGTTTAACACTTTCTCCTCCAATATCTCTATGTATTATTAGCTATTCTTCATGTTTGTGTTTAACACTTTCTCCTTCAATATCGCTATGTATTATTAGCTATTCTTCATGTTTGAATGGATTTTTAATTAGATATTTATTTTCCTAAACTTTAAAACATTGGAATTGGAATAGGATCAAATTGAGCTCATACAAAATATTAGGATAGTTTTCATTGGAATTGGAATAGGATCAAATTGAGCTCATACAAAATATTAGGATAGTTTTCAGCTAATTAGATTATTATATCAATATTTTCCATTTATTTTAATATGCATGCAAGGTCTATGGCAAATTTAGATTAGGATATATTCTTATATCGGTTGGTGAACCTTACCCATTCATTAAGGACCTACCTAGACCACAAGTAGTGAATAAAAATCCCTTAACACTTTATGTTCCCCTTCAAACCCGATAAGTAATTTTTCTATTGGATAACATAATCATAAATTTAGCCTCTCTTTTTTCTTTTTGACATGTTGGTGAAATGAATATGGTAATTTCCTATTGCTCACATTAAATCTTGAGATAAGAAATGTGGATTATTACAATATGTGTATAAATATCTTGGACCTAACATAATATATTAATTATCTATGCATTATTAGTTATAATATTTAGCCTTTCTCTCTTTTATTTTTAACATGTTAGTGAAATGAATATGGTCATTTCCTATTGCTCACTTGAAATCTTGAGATAAGAAATGTGGAATATTACAAGATGCGTATAAATATCTAGGACATAGCATTATATTATTAGTTATCTACGCATTATTATTCCTCCAACTGTGGTAGATGGTAGGTTATGATGGAAGAGTTTTTTAGGTAGGTGGGATCTCCCTATCAATTGAAGTCAACACATTACTACAATAGAGTCCAGTTAGGGTTAATTCACGCAAATGTACCTATATACTTTTTCTCATATACACACTTGCATAGATTTTAATGTGAGATTTAAACGATCAATTTCAATTAAGAAACAATTGGCATGATCACCCCTCATGAGCTTCAGTTTGAAATGCAACTTGTGCATCCTTTTCTCTCATTTGGTTATGTTCACATATTAAGGAGAAATTTCTATAAGCACTGGTGTCTTATAATGACTAAATGGAAACTCAAAAATCCTATATTTTTTAAACTTTCATAAAAGGGGAGGATGAATATCTACAATGTGGGACATGTGAAATTTGCTTCTTCCTAATCCATTAATTAATTTATTCCTCTGGGTCTTCCTAGTTAAAGTATAATAACTATGCTCCACCTTCATTTTCCATTTTGTATTTATTTTTTTCCCTTGTTTAATATTCTTCTCTTATGACATTGTTGGTCATTTTCTCCTCTGCATCTTGGTTTTCAACATCAACAACTTTAGTGAATGTGTTTATATATATATTTAGAACAAATTTTGAAGTTTCTCATTAACTAATGCATTTTTAGTAGACTTCTCTAAGATTCCACTCCCAAGATTGGCTCCACTCTTTAGCGAAGTAACTCTAGTTGGTTATTTCTCGATAAGCTTATCCCCAAGTCATACTTGTGATTTTGACAAGGACCATTTAGCCACATATTGACTCAACATTTTAATTAACCTATTATAATAAAATGTCAAAAAGTGGATGGGATTTCAATGTATATATGTGCTGTCTTGTTGAGAACTCCAATAGACCTCAAGCCCTAGGTACTTGGGACCCTCCAAATATGTTTAAGCCTAAATGATCATGTCTTGTTGTTGATATGATTGATATGATTAAATATTTTTATTTGATAGATATTGTTAGATGATTCAATTTATTTTATTGGTTTTATTTGACTATTTCTTAGGTTGTATTTGAATTCTTATGATGTGAAGGCTTTGGTATTTTTTTTTTAATTAAGCTTGGAATTGATAATATTTGAAACTCATTTTCATTCCTTATGAGATGATGTTGTTATTATTTCAAAATATCTTCCTACTTGAGGAATCAATGCCAAAGTTCCCTTTCTTAAATTGTTATAGCTTTATTCTAATTTCTTTTTCCTTTTTTTTGCTAATGTATTGAGACTATTGAATGATTTATATAAGGGAAGTGTGTATGAAATTGGAAGAACGTAATAATCTTGAACTTAACACTCTAATTTTAATTTCTTTTGTCATCACATCTATCACCACATTTCATACATTATCTCTCATAAAATACCACAAATTAATGTTTAGAGTTAATCAATAAACTCACACTTATGTTAGAGTGAAACTTGTGCATCTACAATAGTTAATAACAAAGGATTATGACCATGGAAAATATTATGATGATGGGAAATGTCAAGATGACGGAATCCAAATGGTGAAATGATGAATTTAATAAAACCTTCATGAAGCACCAGAACAATATAGTGAATAAACAATGAACGTGTGGACTACCGAGGATTAAATTGACCCACCAAAATGATAATTGAATATTTCAGACAAGAATGAAAATGCCTAAGATCCATGTAGAGAATTTAAATTAGCTAGATATCCCATGAAGCACAAGTGAATTATACAGGTAGGTAGAAGAAATAAACATGTTTTGTTGGGAAGATGTTTGTTCTCTAATTATAGCAAGATTGATTTTGTTAATAAAAAAGGCCTCTTGGGAAGTCAATTTTTTCTCAAATATTCAAATTACAAAAAAAAAATCAATGAACACTTAGATACCTAATTGGATTCATTTTGATGTGTTTAGAATTTAAACAGTTCATGGGAGGATTAAAAACATTTGAAAAGAAAATTACATAGCAAAATGAGTTTTCATTACGCAATGAACCAACATCAAATGATCTGTAAACTATCATGGATATTCAACTAGATAGTTTGTCCCAATAGATCTAATAATATTATATTAAATATATAAGAGTCTACACTATTACAGTTTTATTAGATTTTTGGATCTGTAGTTTTACATGAAAATGAAAATTATGCAAAAAATATACAATGAAAAATTAAAAGCTCACACACATATGACACAAGATTTCCTTTGAGAAACCGTTTTAGGAGAAAAAGCCAGCTGGAAGGTGAGGTTGCTCCACTCTCTTTTTCTATCTAGAAGTATGGTTGTGAGTACAAAGAAGTATGTCCTATGGCCCATGGGATGCTATAGTGCATAGATTCTCTATGTGTGCTCTAACTCATATCCCTATTGGATATTTTTTCTAATCTATGCAACACATGCACTCAAAAGAATGGAATCCATTTTCCTCCTAATGGCTCGGTTATCACACAACCTGATAGCCCACCAATGGTTAAGTTTGATTGCCTCAACTCTTAACCATAGTTACAATATAGACTCTTCTACAATATTTTACATCATAATCATGTGGTTAGCCCCTTTTCCATAAATAATGGGGGATGACGTGGCACCCTCCCAAATTAATTTGAATCCGTTATCACAAATATGATCACTTGACCACTTCTAACTAGGTGCATCAAAATACACCATGTAGATTTAATTTTACCATATTAAAATCACTTTCACTCTGGAAAATAATTTACTAAACCACTTTTATTAAATTATTTTCTGATTTAAATCAAAAAACCCCATGAGAATAATTAGATTATTTGTTTAATTTTCTCTAGGAATAGTTATTAAATCATTATTCCTTGTCATATTTGACTAAATTCATTAAGAATATTTAAGTAAATCACTATTTTTTTTATTTTCTTATTTATTTATTTAGAATAATATAAATCACTATTTTAAATTATTTGATTTCACACCATTCTAATTCTTGCGAAAAATTGTAAATCATTTTATTTTAATATTTTCTATAAATATATTTAACCATTTTAAATATATTTCCCCTCTCCAATAAATATAATAAAGCATTCCAAACAGTTAGCTCTAAATTTGGTTAATATTATTTTATAATTCTCCATTTTTGAGATTAACTCCATACTTTGTTACAAATAGGAGGGTTTTTTATTCATTCTTCACCATGATGATAATCATCGTCAACATAATCGTATTTTTTCTTTGAGCTCCCATTTTGAGTTCTTCACATCTTGTTTCAGTTTTTCACATATTGAGAGAGAGAATCATTTTCTAAAGTATCAAGGACATTAAAGGACCCATCCCTAAGAGGGGGATTTCCAGACCCATCTATAGATCTCCTTCACCAAGTGCTATTAATAAAAGATGTATTCATTCAAAGTCTTTCTAATTGGGTTATTGCATTGGATATTTTATATTGTTTCTTTCTATTCTGGATTGTTTATACTTTTATTCTAGGTTTCCCATTTTTGTTGCAAATCTGAACCATTAGCAGCCATCAAATTGTTGTTAGGGTCACTTGTCACCTAGTGACTTAAGTGAAGTGTTTTTGGTACACCTTCCAAGAAATTCCACACTAACAACAAACATTTAGATACCTAATTGGATTTGTTTTGATATGTTTAGACTTTAAAAAGTTCATGGGAGAATCAAAAACATTTGAAAATAAAATTTCATCAAAAAAGAAGTTTTGTTTTTATGAAATGAACCAACAACAAATGATCTGTAAATGTCGTGGATATTCCACTAGATATTCTGTCCCAACAAATCTGATAATATTATACTAAAAATATGAAATTCTACACTATTATAGTTTTATTAGATTTTTGGATTTGTAGTTTTATTGTTAATAATTCATGCAAGAAAATGATTTAATTATGCAAAAAATAAACAATGGAAAAGTAAAATCTCACACACACATATGACACAATAATTCCTTTGGGAACTCTTTTAGGAGAAAAACCCAACTGGAAGTTTAGGTCTCTCCACTCTCTTTCTTTGTCTGGAAGTATGGTTGTGAGTAAAAGAAGTATGACATATGGCCCATGGGATGCTACGTTGCATAGATCCTCTATGTGTGCTCTCCCTCATATCCCTCTTGGCTATTTTTGTTAATATATGGAACAAATTCACTCGAAAGAATGGAATCCATTTTCCTCCTATTCGCTCGGTTATCACACAACTTGCTAGCCCACCAGTGGTTAAGTTAGACTACCTCAACTCTTAACCAGAGTTACAATATAGACTCTTCTACAGTATTTTACATCATAATAATGAGGCTAGCCCCTTTTCCATGAATAATTGGGTCTGATGCAGAATCCTCCCTAATTATGGGTGTGAAAACAGGAAGGTCAACTTTTGAGTGGCATAACTTTCACATACAGACTCTGATTCGTTTACTTGTGTTGTTGGAAATATATATGTGTGTAGAAAATCATGAAAAAATGTCGTGCTAAATAGAATAAGGTTTACCCCAAAAAAATGTTATTTTATGCCTCAAAACTATCCCAAAAGGTTTCATACCCCGTTTTTCCAAACTGGGTCCCTTTGGTAAAAATGGTCCTGTGAGTTGATTCCTCCACTTTTTCCACTTTGAATCCATCGAGATGGATGAGAAATAATGTAATGATACAATTTTTTTTAATCCTCCCCATTTTGGGAGGCTTTTGGTCCCCAAAATCTTCTATTGAATGAGGTGAGGAAAATTTTCCTCCACCTTCTCTCTAGTGTACAATTTAGCTTTGTGTGGAATTTTTCCTTTCAACCCAATCTGCCAAAGGTCATGTTTCCCCTATATTGTATTTTTTGACCTCTTCTACAAGAATGTATCTTCTATCAACTATTTCTAAGCATCTAGTGCCAAATCCTCCACAGAAGGTAGGACTTATTCCTCTTCTCGATCTAGCATGGAAGGGTCATAGAGTTTTAGATTCTCTACATTCACAACTAATCAAATGTGCATATATGGTGGTAAAAGAAGTCAATAGCAATTATTACCCACATTTTCTAATATCTCAAAGGGACCATACCTCGATGCCTTTATTTTCTTACCGAGACCATGTGGTCTCTCTTTGTCCAACTGTAGCCATACTCAGTATCCCACCTTGAATGATTTCTCTATTCTTTCCTAATCATGCCTAGTGTTATAATTCTACTACGAATTTCTCATTGTCTCTTATACCTATAGATGGATTTGCATGATCATCTCTATAAAATTTTCAACCCTTAAGGCATCTCACATAAGACATTCCCTCACTCCTCCTTGTTTTCCATATGAAATATCTAAATGTGAAGGTAGAAATATACAAAACATATTTCAAATAGGCAATGTTCTGTAGAAATGTGGACTTCTCTATTGTAAGCATGTTGTATATATACTAGATTTTCATCCCAAATCTTTGGATGCTTTTGGTTGTATCCCCTTAGAAGATGCACCAAATTTATGTTAACTAATTTTGTTTGCCTATTTTTCTGTGGATGGAGTGTTGTAGAAATTTTCAACTTCGTGTCCATTTTCTCCCATAATGTAGTCTGCAATGAACTGAGAAATCTTGTATCCCTATTTGAAATTATGCTCCTTGGTATGCCAAAGAGCACCCAAACTTGTCCAAAGAGCATGTTTTTTGCTTCCTGTCCACTAATGGTATTTTTACAAGGCATCAAAACACATATCTTGTTGAACCTATCAACTACCACAAACAAGTAGTCATGTCCCTTCTGAATTTTTTTGTAAACCTCCCAAAAAGTTCATGGAAATTATTTCCCAAGGATGAGAAGGTATAGGGTAGGGATGATATAGACCATGTTTCATGTTTCTAGGCTTGTTGGTACAACAAAGCATGCATATTCTTATGAACCTAGCTACCTTCTATTTCATATTGGGAAAATACACATACCTCTACAACTTGGCCAGTGTCTTCCCTAAGAAAAAGTGTCATGCAAATTTGGAGGTGTGAGCCTCTCTAATCAGTTACAATACTTCACCTTTAGGAACACATAGCTTTTCCATCTAGGAAATCGTAGTCAAAATTTTTTTTGCCATCGTGCACATGACTTTGACTCTATAACTGTTCATTCACCTCCTTAAAGTTCTCATTCTATGAATATTCCTTTATGTATGCATCATGGGTGAATGAATACATGTGCATAAGAGTCCCCAAAGCTATGATATTTGTTTTGGGTGGCCTTGAAAGCATGTTAGCAAAAAAAATTGTTTCCCTTCTTGTACTTGATCACCAAATGAAGCTATTGTAAAAACCTCATCCACTTGTAATGCCTAGTGTTGAACTGGTAAATCCCCTCTGCGGACAGAGGCGATCCCACTAGCCCAACACGGGTCTAGCAACAATCACACAATGCTAACACGCAGGTTCCTAATTGCACAAATCAGAGATCGATCATGATGGTCTACTTGGATTCCAACGCTAGTAGTTGTAGAAGAATCGTCGCTCCCGTTCCTTTGCTCCGGCTGGTCACAATCCCCATGATCCTCGTGAATGGACATCTGCACATGCAAATAACGATACAAATCCAAGCATAAAATCCAGTATATGCAATTATATATCGGTCAGAAAAGATATAACTCAAACACCATTATAAAGACACATGAGTGGAACCATAATGATAGTCATCTATTAATGAGTAAAAACAGAGAAAGATTACAACCAAAAGGTTCTGACGTTGAACCTCCTCTGACTGGGCAAGCAGTTACATACGCCTTGCAAAGTGACCTCTTCTCTCTCAGAATTTTGGCAGCATAACCTCTCTATACTTCTCAATTCTCACTATTAATTCAGCACTCATAAAGACTCTTAGCAAAAACTAACTGGTTTAATGCATGAGGGCAGTCATTTATAGATGGAGAAGGGGAGGAGATACATTGTACCAGGACACCTGTTGTAAATTGGCATTATCCCTGAAAAGCCACTCAGCATAGTTGTCATGGATAAAAAATGACTTTCGACCTCTATCTTGAGGATTTTTCCTTCATAGAACTTCATGACAAAGGAGGAAAAAACATATGGATGCGTGCTGGCTAAAAATCATAACCAAATTTAGGTGGCACGGGCTTTGCTCTATGACAGGGCATCAATGGGCGCGCTTCCTTTGGATGAACTGAGTCATTGGCGCGGGTAAGACACTGTGAACCCGCGCTAATGGAAAAAGGGAATTTTTTAGGGATAATTTGCAAGAGGTGTCTTCTGGGAACATGAAGTACATACTCAGGGGAACACAATGCAAGTTTTTTTAGGTTATGTCACTGGTCACAGGTCCATAAATGTGTCCTCCAATGTACGAAAACAAGGGTAACAGGGACGGTGACCAACGGTGACAAATTACTGTGTAACACCTAGTATGTAGTAGCTTACTTTGGGCCTGCAAGTACTATCGTGGCTAGTGACCTATGTGGATTAATGTCTCATTTCCCATCAAATAATTCTTCCACTTATTCATATATTACACCAGAGCATAGAGCTCCTTTTCGTAGGTAGAAAGTCCTCATTAAATACTTTAGAATGGTAGCATATAGGCCTTCCTCCCTTTCAATATCACTCCCATAACATACCCACTTGCATATGTCTCCACATAAAAGGATTTTTCAATTTTGGTAATCCTAAAATTGGTGCCTATCTAGTTTTCTTCTTTAGCTCCTTGAAATCCCCCTACTGACACTTTCCCAACTAGGAACTCTTGCCACTTGTTTTTTATGGCATGGAACAGTGTTGCTACCATTGAAAATGAGGCTATAAATTTCCTCAGGTATTGTGTTTCTCCAATGAAACTCATAACCTCATAAACATTAGTAGGCACCGACCATCTCATGATGGGCTCCATCTTGGTAGGATCTACATTCATTTCTCCTCCACCTATGATATAACATGGGTACACCAAAGTTTGTTGTGAAAACTCATAGTTCTTGAGATTTTCTAGTATCTGGTGCTTCTTTAATGTCTCCAACACCCACGTTAAATGTGATATGTTCTCCTCCTAGGTAGCACTGTATACTAGTATATCATCCAAATAAATAATAACAAATGAATATTTAAAAGGGAACAATACATCATTCATTAATCTCATAAACGTAATCAATGCATTACGTAGGAAAAATGACATGACTAACCACTCATACAAACCTTGTATTGTTTTGAAGGTGGTTTTCCAGGTATCTTATTCTTTCACTTGAACCTAATGATATCCTAACTTAAAGTCAAACTTAGTGAGTAATTTTCTTGTTGCAAATGACCTCGTAGATCATCTATCCTAGGAAGGGGGTTTTATTCTTGATAATTTTTTTGTTCAATGCCTCATAATCTATACATATCTACCAAGTCCCATCCTTATTTGGTACAATATGATGGTTGACCCACATGGTGATGTAATCAGTTGAATGAAACCCTATTCTAGAAACTACTGCAATTTTTTCTTCACCTCACTTGCCTTTATTAAACACTTCTTATACAACCTAATGTATGGCAATGCAGAGTCCAACAAATGCTAGATCTCGTGCTCCACTTCCCTCTTAGGTGGTAACTCTTTAGGATCTCAGAAAACATCCCCGTGTGCCTATAAAAATGATTCCAGTTGTTGTTTTCTTTTCATAGTACACCCTTCTAGGGATGTCTTGCCTCTTACTAACTCATGTACATACTAAGTTTCTCTTAAAAATAATAAAACATGTTTCTTACTGGAACTGATCAATTCCTTGGCTTAGTTTGCACTTACCAACAAAATTTTTGACTTTAAATTGTGTGCATTGATGATGAACAATTATCAATCCATAACGAGTTGATACCGGTTAGCTCTTTACATGAATATTGCATCTCACATGTACATGTAGTGACTCCCAAACATGACTCCACATACATCAAAGGGAACCACATCTAGTTCTACTTCATCAATAAAATCAACATTGATAGAAAATCTAATTTTGCATTTTTTTTTTTTACCTTCAACTCTGCATCCTTATTTACTCATCCTAGTGGATATGGATTTGGATGATCATGAACTTCCAACCCCAACTACTTGACCAACTCTACTACAATGTGATTCACTTGCGATACTAAGTCAAACAAAGCATTAATCTTGGTCTTACTGGCTTACATCTTTATATGGAAGAGTTTGGTCATTTTTTTCTCTTCCTGTTGCTAAAGGCTACTCAAATTCACCTCCTTCTACATTGGCGTACAAATGATATTATCATCCATGTCTGAGCTTCTTTCAAATTGGTTTCCCGAATCTATGGCCATGAGATTCTTCTTCTTCTTGTCTTTCTTCTTGTTCTTTGGGTTTAACTCTGGATGCAACTTCCAACACTTCTCCTCTCTATGATTGTAAATGTTGTTGTGGTTGCTAGTATCTTTGCATTGATGTGTTGTGATTGCTATCTTTTTACCTTTCCCCCTTTTTTCTTCTTCTTCCCCTCTTTAGAATCATCATGTTTCGCCTTTTTCTTTGATCCACTTGATTACACTATCTTCAAGCCTATGTTCTCTAGGAACTGTGCATGCAAACAAGCCTTGTAGACCGATTTGGGCTTGAACAACATCACTTGCTCCCACAGATGGTTGTGCACACCCACAAAATACTTAGTGAGTACATCTAGGATTTGGGTAGATACCTAGCATTATGGCCATATTTTTAAACTATGTGGTATACTCCTACACGCTTTGGCCTGACTTTTGCCTGAAGTAGTTCAACTGGATCTGCTGGTCCTCTACGTACTGAATAGGGTGAAATTATGACTTAATGAGGGTTTTGAAGTCCTCTCTGTGTGGCTCTCCCACCAAGTTTGCATGGCCCTCTCAGTGAAATATTTTGTCCTTCCTCAATTTGATGGATGTGGAAATAAAATTCTAGTTATTTCAATCAATGATTCATCTTTAGAGCATCGATCTCATCATGGTACAAATTTATATTGAAATTTTATTCCATTTTAAATAGGTATTGTGATTGATTAACAACACCCAAACTAGGTTGATCTTTTCTAGTTTCTTTCTTCGATTGGTTCTTCATTTCTTCCTGATCTCAGATCCCCCTTTTGGTTTTTCCTCTACATTTGAACTCCCATATTTTCCAAATATCCAAATCTTATTGCTCACGGTCACCATCAGGATGTTTACATTGCGATTTATATCTACTTTTTATTGTTGCAACTATAAAAACCTCACCTCTGCAGGATCACAAGGTTAATTCATAGATTCATAGACCATGATTAGGATTTTATAATTTTTTTCCTTATCGATCTATATCCCATGCAATCCTCCATAATGTACCCAAAGAAACCTTCTCTTATACCAATATCATCCGTAAACTGTCGTGGATATTCCATTGCATAGTTTGTCACAATAGATCTGATAATATTATACTAAAATATGAAATTATACACTATTACAATTTTATTAGGTTTCTAGATCTGTAGTTTTATTGTTAATAGTGCATGCATGCAAAAATTTTGCTGAAAATAGAGAATGAAAAAATAAAATCTTACATACACATATGACATAAAATTTCCTTTGCGAAACCCATCTGGAAGGTGAGGCCTCTCTTCTCACTTTCTCTGTCTAGAAATATGGATACGAGTAAAAATAAGTATGGTCTATGGCCCGTGGGATACTAAAGTGCACAAATCCTCACTATGTGCTCTACCTCCTATCCCTTCTGGATACTTTTTCTCAGCTATGGAAAACATGCAGTTGAAAGAACAAAATCCCTTTTCCTCCTAGTAACCTGGTTATAACATGGCTCGATAACCCACTAGTGGTTAGGTTTGGCTACCTAAACTCTTAAACAAAGTTAAAATATAGAATCTTCTAAAGTATTTTACATCATAATCACATGGCTATCCCATTTTCCATGAATAATGGGGGCTAATGCGACATCCTCCTAAATTATGGGTGTGAAAATAGGAAGGTCAACTTCTGAGTAGCATTTCACATACGAACTTCGATTGCGACACTTATTACATTGTTGAAATATATTTGAGAGTAGAATAGAATGAAAAGGTGTTGTGGTAAAGCAGAAAATTTTTACCCAAAAAAAAACATCGTTGATGCCTTAAAACACTCCCAGAACGTTTCAAACCTCATGTTGCGAAACTGGGTCCCGTCGATAAAAATGGTCTTGTGAGGTGATTCCTTCACTTTTTCCACTCTAAAAGCATCGAATAAAAAAAAATATAATGATCCAATTTGGATCATCAAACTTGTTTAACCCAAATGTATCTAATAGACTTTACATGAATATGAAAAATAAATGGAATAGTGAAACATAACATTGCAAGAAGTGAAATGTTGATTCAAGGAGAGAGACACTACTCTTTTGTGTTTATCATCTGCCATTCCTTAACAAAGCCCCAAAACACATGGGAAGCTACTCTACACCATTTGATCCCTTGATATGTTAGAGTGTTCGATGAAAAAATAAACACATACTTATTGAAAACTATATTAATCAGAGCAAGGGACAAAGAGAATATATGCTCCAAAATCCCCAAAAGGGGATTCTATATAAATCAACCATTCTTGCATCTCTCTTTTCTAGAAATGATACCTTTATATAACAACAAGTAACCCTAATGGATATGACATACTTAGATAATTAGTTCAATTAAATGCATAACTATCTCCTTTGCTCTCCCCACAATATCTTCCTAAATCCCTCCATGTATCTCTCAATCAATATTCTTCCCTAATAACCTTCATTTCTCATCATCTCTCATCTTTACATAGAATTCTAGGACTAGTCTACATTGTTACCAATGTCATAATATCATTTAAACATTATTCATTATCACAAGTAGGGATTATTCCTTCATACTATCTTTTAACGAGTATTTGTGATGCATTTTTTTAACTCTATTTTGAATTGGTCCCTTTATATTTGTCTATACTCAAATCTTATGCATTTCATAATATTTGGTCTTATCAATCTTCTTCATCTTTCATTTTTTTTCTATAAAATAAAAACATTGTTGAATTCCATATGAAAAAGTAACCATCCACTAGAATACATGGGTTGCTAGCCACTATATCTGTGAGTTATCTAGTGGGCTCCTTCTCATACATGGTTCATTAATCATTTTTTCAATCATGTATCTTTGACTCTTCTTTTATCATCATCATCATCATTCTAATCATAGGTTTTTGGCTTACCCATAACCATGCTCTCAATGCTCCTATGTCAGACTATCGAAGAACAAAATCTTCTTATATGGGATCATGTCCATGAGTTCCCTTTAGCTCTAACTAACATATAGAAAAGTTTTATATGATTTGCTTTTATCCACCACATCCTCAATACAAGTCCCTTTTTCATAACTTGTAATCTCCCTGAATGACTTTACCATTAATATTAGTGTTTCTACCAAGTGTGGTGCCTCAAATTGGTATTTTTACCCACTGTGGAGCTTATCCTTCTAAATCCTCACCTCTTCTTTTCCTTCAATGAGTTCTCTTTGATGATAAGTGGTTTTTGGTTTACAAAAAACCTTCGTTACATTAGTGGTTTTACCTGATGATTGAACATCAATTACAAAGTGGATTTTAGAGAAACAAGGACTTTTCCAATGTGGGTATTGTTGACTAATCATGATTACATTAGTATTAACTCAAGTATGCTAATATATCATTTATACAAATATGACCAAGACCATTTTCTTTGTGTCATTAGAAATAAAATCATCGTTCAAGTACCATTCCTTGGGGGTGTTAATTTTATGTATTTATCATATTTACATATCACATGGTTCTTTATTCATATCTTCCTTTGGTTCCTTCATTTTCCAACATACATCTTTTATTTCATTGTGCTTGTCTTCTGCGTCATATTTAGCTACTTCTTTTAGGGCCATGAATTGCACTTTTCTATATCATCTTCTTCATTCATGGATTTTGTCTCTTTATTTTTATTAATTTTTTTTGCTTCATTTATGGAGTTTTATTCTTCTTCTCTTCATCAATAATCTTATTGATCCAAGAAATGCCTACATAAATTTTTCTTGTAGGAGTGGTGTCTCCATTCAACAAGGCAACTATAACACTAGATTGGAAAAACTAATTGATGCACTAATGTCATGATTTGACATGTCTTAAATATTTACTTCACTTTTGACTTTAGCTTCCCTTTACTTGACTCCAGAGTCTCAACTAGTCTTCAACTCTCGTGTAATAACATGACATGATTTGCTAAGGTATTAGGTAATATTGATCATAAAACCTTCATTTTTACAATAAATTACACATCAATGGTTTTTTTCCATAACTCAAACCTCAACTTGACTCTAATTTAGACTCTCAACTTCTACTTTTTACATTAAGATTTTATCTTAAACTTTGACCCATTACCCAACAAAAAAAAAACTTAAACTTCTTTCTCTCATCTCTTGAAAATTCTAAGGAGGTCATAACTATGATTTGATTAAAATCACGAATTGATGGGGTTTGTTACGAACAAATTGAGGGCACAACCAAAGGCTCTTCCATTTCACCTATCATTGCTAATATTTTTATGGAACACTTTGAAGCCATGGCCCTTAACACCTTACACTTTAGACCTAAACGTTGGAAATGTTTTGTTGATGACACCTTTTTCATTTGGTCCCATGGTATACCTATGCTCCAAGACTTTCTTTTCCATCTCAATAACATCACTCCCCAAATCCAGTTAATTATGGAGCTTGAAGAGAATAAGTCCCTTCCCTTTTTATATGTCCTTATCTCATGCCTTCTAGATGGTTCCCTTTCTCACCAAGTCTATTGAAAGAAGACTCATACCGATAGGTACCTTCATGCTAAATCCCACCACAATCCTGCTAAAAAATCAGTTGTCCTCAAGACCCTCATCACCTAACCCTTTCAAATATCCTCCTCCTAATACTTTTCCAAAGAAAGATACCACCTATACAAAGCTCTTAAATCTAATGGTTACTCATCTTCATAGATTAACAAATCCTTCCTCTCTGGATTCCATCCCCATCCTAGAAACCAGCCCAACACCCCTCCCTTGGCCAACGTAACCCTTCCATACATTCAAGGGGTTACCGATCATTTATCCAAGATCCTCTCTAAAAATAACAACCAAACCTTCTTCATGCCCTAGAAAACCCTTACCTAGCTCTTTAGATTAGCTAAGGATAAAAATGACCCTATGTTCGACCCCCGAGTGTATGATATTGTTTTCTCATGTGGATTGTCATACATAGGTCAAATTAGAATATCCTTTAAAGCTCGGTTGCAAGAACACATGGTTGGAACCTACCACAACCGTATTGCAAAAAACTTTCATTGCTAAGCATTCCCATTCTACCAAACATCTCATTTGTTTTGACAAAACCAAAATCTTAGCTTCTGACCCTTATCATTAAATCCGGGTCATTAAGGAGGCCCTTGAAATTGAAAAACATCCTAATAATTTTAAGTAGTATGATGGTTACCAATTAATCCAATCCTGGAAACCTACCATCCATCTCCTATCATATAAACCCTTTCCCTATAATTTAAATTCTATCCCTAACTGCCACCAGTTTTCTTCTCTCCATTCCTTCTTCATTTATTATTCTTATGATTATTATTTTTCCATAGTCAGTTGTAGTCCTTATTGTAATATTAATTTTTTTGGTTATCAAATTTCCCTTCCTAGTTCTACCATCTTTGATATAATTAACAAGTCTTGGGTTTTTAATAATTTTCCTTCCAAAATTTTAACCTTTTGACCATTGACTATCTCCACTCGCAAGTTAACATTTATATGTTGTAATCCCTTATCATTCCTAGTTGATTTATTTCAATAATGTTTCATCTCGAGAATAATATTCCCCACATATTATTATTAATAATTATATCTTTGATATAGAATAATAATATTTTTAATACTATTGTTTGTCCTCCCCCCCTTTTTTTTGAATTCTTGACCATTAAATAATATTATTTTAATCTCTTAAGTTTTATTTCACTCATTTTAATCCATTTCTTTAATATTTCTTTCCAATTGTTGACCATATGACCTTTGACTATCTCCAATATTATTATATATTGTAACCCTATTTCATTCCATTTTGATTTATTTATTTCTATAATTTTACCCTAAATATTATAATTAGCTAGCTATGCCTATAATGTAATTAAAAAAATAATTCTAATGCTTATTGCTTTTTTGGAATTTTGGACTTGATCGAAAATAAAAATAAAAATAAAATTTTTAATTTTAATCCTTTTATTTATTTATGTTTTTTTAATTTCGAATATCCTAATTCAACTAAAAAGTCTTTGAATTATATAATTTAAATTTAAATTAATTATTTCTTTATCTATTGTGATAACCAAATAATCATTTATGTAAAATTCATTTAATCTTATTATCTCTAACAGCTAATGTTGGCTTACATGGGCCTAACCCAGGTTTGGAAGAATTATTTAGCCAAACAAAACCCACTGCTACTCGCCCTTTTGGCAACAACCCGCAGAGCACAGATTGAGGTCTCACTCAAGATAGCACGGGAGGAAGCTGGAACTAGGTTTTTGCACCCTTGGGGTGTCTAGATGTGGTCTATAGGCTTCACGCACCGTTCTGCAACCTCGTGCTACTCTGCTTCCGCACAGATCCAAACCCGGACTACTTTTCAATACTAATTACTTAATGATTTGTTTTAGATCAGATCTACTTATGAGGGTCTTTAAGCAAACGTTTAACCAAGATAATCGGTGCATGCACTTAACAGAGATACAGATTTATATATATTCTTAACATGAGAATATGCGTATAGATCAAATAGTTATATTAACCATACATTAGCCAAATCCGCAATAATTTAGATTTAACATAGAATTTCAGAATCAACTTATCTTTATTCACTTTCTTCACCAATACATCCAGATCCACCCTGCGCACTGAGCTACAAGGGTCCACGCACACAGTTGTGGACCTTTCTAGGTGTCTGCGTACACAGCTGCAAAGCCTCTATCTACTACCCAATACCCTCAACTCGGACTTACAGACGCTTCAAGACTTTCCTTCTCAAAAACCAATTGCATAACAGATCCAAGATTACATCCCTAAAAGCTACCTCCTACCCATAGAGCCTCGCTCTATTTATACCTTTCCATGGTCCATGAACCATGGGCAGGCCGACTCAATTTACATTTCTTTACATTATTTTTGGGCAGACTACCCTTTGACTCAACTTATTAGAAATCGCACTATGCGCATCCTGCAGAGTCTTTACCCTATCTTTTACCCAAAATTTCAGGCTTTGTGCCTCATAACCATTACACAGGGCTTTTGCTACCCAATAGTCCCCCAACACAATCATCATGACTCATCTTGAGTCACTCGTTGGTGCGATGAGATGCGCTGCCTTGGCTTCCTGGTTCGCCTCACCTTCGAGTGGCGCTCTTCATCCTACTGCTCCTTCATTGTCTCCTGCAACGCACCATCCGGCTCCTGCTTCATTGTTATTACCAATTCTCACAACCGATAATGCTCATTCTACTATGCTCGGTTAACACAGAACACACCCTCATAGGATTTTAGCTCTGGCAGGGAAGCCGCATACGGGACCTCCTTAAACCACCATAACCACTTTCCTCCTTCGTATCTTCTCTTCACACTGTCTGATGCAACTTGTGTTGCAATTTTGCAAGACCCTTGTTGCTGTTAGTGAGATCCCAATCTTCAAGGTGCATCAGGGATGAGTTATTAACTACATTTGTACCAGTGGTCTCTGTCTTTCCAATCTTTCGATTTTCTGTTATAGTTCGTCGGCCTTCCCTCGGGCGAGGCAGCAGCATCCAAACCAATTCTACTTCGTGCCTTCCATTTTTTGGTTCATCCCCTCCTGTTGATGCTGAACTCTGGTGGTGTCTTCAACTGTCAACACCATGTTCCTCAGAGAGCCCTGCCTTTCCATCGACCAGATCACCACCCCTAGGCTTACTCCTTGTGCAAAGATAATGAAAAGTTTCATATCGGTAACCAGCTTGCATTTTTCAGAAGCGCAGTTTGCCTGATGGAATCCCCCCTGTGATTTATAATTGTTTCAAATTTCAAATTCACTTCCACCTCTTCTAACACCCTCGTGTTAATTTCCCGCCGCCCGCTCCCTTTTACCATAATGTGGACATCTTGTCTTGACTAGTGACAACAACAGTCACTTCTCCTCTTAGCAATGCAACAATGCAATCCTTTCCGCTTAACCATGACCCTTGTAATTGCCCAAATCTATGTGCATCTTGGTAATTGCGCATCCTTCCCCCAGACTGCTTTATCGTCCCATGCTCTCTTTCAACTGGTTGGAGCAGTGAGACTGTCCTTCATACGGTTAGTCAAGCGGTGGCCCACCCGTGTAGAGCTTAGGCGACTGCCATTCACTCTTCCTGGGAAGGGGTATCCATTTAATTTGGCAAGTTGAACTGTGCCCCCATCAGTAACATCTTTGATGACATAGGGTCCCAACCAATGCATTCGGAGTTTTCCGGGGAATTTCTCAAAATTGCTGTCATATAATAATACTAGATCATTCTCCTTGAACGTGCATACATTGATATTGTGATCATACCATGATTTCTCTTGTTGTTTCTATACTTGCTGATGGAATCCAGCCAAAAACCTTTCCTCCCCTAGTTCTTCAAGCTGCGTGAGCTGTTCCTCCAAAGCCCCGTGGTCTGCCATACCTGTTATTGCTGCGATCCGCAGACTAGGCACAATGTATTCCATAGGCATAACGACCTCCTTGCCATAGACTAACCAAAAATGTGCCTAGCCCATCAACTTCTTTCACGTGGTTCTGTATGCCCATAGTATAGCAGGGATGCGTAAGTCCCAGTCATTTCACTACGCATTACAGACCTTTGTCAACGCAGTCTCTAGAATTTTGTTGAATGCTTCAACGGTCCCATTCACTTGCGGGTGATAAGGCGTACTCTATTGATGATATATTTTGAATTCCTCAGTGAGTGCACTAATTGTTTCATTCAGAAATTGCATTCCTCTATCGCTCATGAGAATTTTGGGACATCCAAACCTTGTCAGCAAGTTCTCGAAAAAAAACTTCGCAGTTGTCATAGCCATGTAGTCCTTGATCGACTGTGCTTTTGCCCATCAAGTCAAATATTATTTCGCAGTGATGATATAGCGTGCACTTGTCTTCCCCCAAGGCATGATAGGTCCTACGAAGTTGATTGCCCACTTCTTAAATGGTTGTAGCATCATCTGTGGTTGGAGCGACATTTCATCCCTCCACGATGGTTTCCCCGTCCGTTGACATACGTTGTAGGCTTGACAGTATGCTTTCGAATCTTGATGCAGAGTGGGCCACCATAATCCTGCGTGAATAATCCTTTGGGTTGTGGCGTGATCCGCATAATGTCTACCCTCAACCCCCCCATGTTCTTTGGCTAGGATCTGTCCTTGCTCGAACTCTGGGACATACCTGTGTAATATTTTATCATTGCCCATTTTATAGAGGTGCCCTGCAATCATGGTAAAGTCTGCTGCGCATATCACTAGTCCCTTCTTCTGCTGAACATAATATCCCTAAGGCATGGTTCTTGTAGTTAAGAAATGGATTATATCCTCAAAGTGGCCATCCGCTACACGCACTGCATATAGCTGTGCATCTGGGAGTCCGTCCTCTAAACTTGTGGGCTCTTCACCGGTCTTAATTCCGGACAGTTGATCCAGGCTTGCATTTAGACGTCCTAGCTTTATGATGACCTCGAAGTCATATTCTTGGAATAACAGTTACCACCTACAAATATTCCCCCCCAACATAGGCTTATTCACTAGATATTTTAGTGCCGAGTGATCAGTATACGTCTTAAAGTGGCCTCCGAGCATATAGTGGCGGTATTTTTGAAGCGCGTATACCATCGCTAATCCCTCTCGCTCAATAGTGGATTAATTCTTCTCCTACACCACCATAGGACTTACTCAGTCGGACTCCTTGACTGGTTCAATGATTCCTACTGCCGCTGCTTAACTAGCTTTGCATCCAGCTTCAACGTTATCTTCATCACTCCTAGGTCTCCTAGGATCCCTTTTAGCTCCGTGATTTTTGTTGGGAATAAATCTCGGTATTCCATAAGCAAATCGATGAGCTTTTCCACTGTGGCATCGTTGCAATAGTCCCTGAGCGTTGCATACTTTGGCTCTTCTTTTGTTATGATATTTACTTATTTCATTTTCAATGACGTCGTTATATCTGGATCTTCGATTTTGGGTCTGTGCATTGTTACACTGAAATTTGTCACCATGACTATCTGCAGTTAGTATGGCTCCATCAACAGTCATACTATCCTCCTTGGCAAGCCTTATACCTCTGCTCTCCATGTCAAACTTCAAGAAAGAGAGAAAGTCTTTAAAAATCATGTTTATCTCTCGGTACGCAGGTTCTCTCTACCTTACTTGCGTGTACGCACTCCAAGTTCATTATACCTGCGTACTTGTACGCTCTGTATGTCAAGGGTGGGGTGCGTACCCCTGTAAAGGTCAAAAGGCGCGAGTTTCATCTTAAAAAAGTTACTTGTGGTCATTTCTAGAGCATTCTAGAAGATTGTTTGACGTGTATTTAGCGCCTCCAGATGGTTCATGCATCCCTATGAAAGAGGAACTTATCCCATCAAGAGAGGAGCTACCCCATCCAAAAGAGGGGAGTATCCCATTGATGTTGGACCTTATTAACTTCCTCTAGAACACTATAAATATAGGCATTGGGCCAGAGGAGGGGAAGTTGAAAGCTGAACATTCCAAAGGGTAGATGCTGCTGGAATTAGGACTTCCTTGTAGAAGCTTGTGAGGAGAGATTACCATCCTTTCTTGTTTCATTTGGAAGTGGGTGAGATTATCAAAGTAAAGGAAAACTCTTGCTGGACCCTGGAAGGAACTTGCACAACACCAAGGCTCAGGTTGTAATGGTTTCTTTTTTTTCCTATTAATACAAATAAGTCCATTCTTCTCAACAATTTGTTATTAATGAGTTATTTCATATACTCCTTGGTCTATATGTTGAATACGTTTTATTTTATGGGATATTCAAGTGCTATGTAATCGTTTGATTATTAGTGAATGCAGGTTTCGAAGTGAAGGAGGAGCTCATTCGAATCGACGAGGCTGGACTACTACAACAGCATTGGACTACAGGTAGGATCTAAAACACTTGATTTCTCGTGTGATAAATGCATGTTTAGAGAAGGATTGCTCTTAATTGTCTTGTTTGTCACTAGAATGTCTTAGGCTTCTAGGGAGGTTGGTTTTGTCCGCAAGATTAACTCTTTCCACATGACAAATTGGCGACTCCGCTGGGGATTCCATTGTTGTGATTGATTTTTCCTTTGAGTGACACTTTGATCTGAAAAGAGTCATTTCGTTTTTGGTTTTTGGCTGTTTGACTGTGTATTTGGGTGGGCTAGCTTAGAGTTAAGTTAGAATTTAGTTTTTCTTAATTTTTCAGTAGTACACACCCTCTGAGTTGAGCACAGCGCATACCTGTACGCACTGCAGCTTTGTACACAGAGTGTGCACGCACCTATGCAAACAAGCTGCCTGCGTACCCTATCAAAAATTGAGAAATTTCCATTTTTTCCATTTTTTCCCTTAGATTTTGTCTTTCATTAGTTTTTACTGCCCAGATCCTCTGGTTATCTGTCAAATATCTTCACCTGAACTTGTTCCGTTAATGTCAAGAGTTTTAGTGAAATTCATAGAAGTTCTAGCCTTAGGGTTTAATTTTTGCATTGGTCCTGTAGTGACTTTGACTTTAGAAGTTGTGAAACCTTGGATATCTCTAGTTTTGTCAGTCTCCTTAGGAGTCGGGCCTGTCATAATGTCTACCTGTGTGAGCAACCTACCTTTGTGTTGTCTCTTTGCCGAATTTTGAAATAGCTTGTTGATTGAAGTTGTGAATTTCATTCTTAAGAAAAAGAACAAAAGAGTTTGATTTTTGTTTTTTGATCGGTTTATGATTCTGCATGAACTGGTCCTTGGTTTGATTGTTACCGAGTAAAACAACCTGGAATCATCTTAGTAGGCTTTTGCCTCTTTAGATTTGCTTTTAGGTAAATTTCCTTTTGATTTGCTTTTGAGTGAGTTTTCCATATATTTTCATAAATTTTGAAATTACTTTTGTTAAAATAGTTTTATATGCTTTATTAAATAGGAAAAATACAAAAACATATCCTTTGCAAAGTTTGTTTTAAGTAGCGTTTGAAGTTTTTGAAAGAGAAGGGAATTTTCGTGCAAGTAATGAGTGGTCATGTGTTGTATGCTTGGAAAAGATAAAGAGATTGTTTCTTTGATTGTCTATTAAGAAAGTTGCTTTTATCAAAAATTTGCATTCTCCAACTCTCTTAGCTAGGGAATTCATTGAAAAAGAAAAGTAGTGTAAATCATCCTGGTGCATCTTTTTAGTGGATTTGAGTCGACTCTACACACCATCAGTTTCATCTCCACTACCTTTGTCTTAAAGAAAAGCCATAAAATTAACGCTTAAAGTAAAATCAACTTAGCAATTTTTCTTTTACTA
>APFE031341084.1:193110-279926 GCA_000404065.3 Pinus taeda
GGGGGGGGGGGTTGTCTCATATTCTATAGTAGATGGCAGTTTTCCGTGGCATGATTTCCTCCCTCCTAACATATCGCGCACCAGAGGGCAGACGCCGCGATTGGCTGTGCCGGTACCTCTAGTTGCAATGGCATTGGTTCCCCCCCTGCCACATAGTTTGCAAAGACTGGACAGTGATGTTTATCGTGACCCTAGCTTCTCCACTTTATACACCATACTTCCTCCCAGGATTCTAGGCGAGGTGCCTGTTCTTGTTTTAACTTCTTCATTTCTAAACACAGGGTTTGTATCTACGCTTGGATTTGCTGAACTCCCAACCCCAAGTCTTGTAACAGAGTTTCTTGCAACCTCATCGTTGTCTCCAATGATTCAACCCGGGTTGAGATCTTTTTTTGTGACAAATCCATCCTCAGATGCGATGTCAATGATGCTACAAACCAAGCGCAGTGCTGCGCATCCGACAGTGTCATGTTTTCTTCACGGATGGTACTTTTTAGCCTTTGATCCAGATCCCATAGGGTTTCACCAGGTACTATCACGATCTCCTTGAACCCTGTTATCTCAAAATCAGACCCTGATAGGCTGTTGTGATCAGGTAGACTTTAAGTAACTATTTCAAACCTACTTTAGGCTGAGGCTTAGCCTCCCCAAACTGAGAGGGCTCTCTCACAAGATTAAATATTTGGATAATGAATAAGATGGCTAACTCTATGAAACAAAATGAACAAGTATAAGAGTTTGAAACACAATTAGAAAGTATCCATTGGGCTTATGGAGTCATATATGCTTCAGTATTGACAGTAAAGTTAGCTTTGCATAGAAGTTAGGGCATTCAGAATCCAACATATGTAGAACACACCAAACACATAGAGGACCAACACAGTTTACAAATGTATGAAGGAAATTAGAGCACTGTTAGTGATTTCTAAGTAATCACACATTCATAACACTGTAGATAATAGGAAGAAAAAAAAACAACACAAGACATTCAGAACATCGAATTCCTTCTTATTCCTGAGAAGCAAGGCCAATACTATATTACCAGAAAATAGAGTCTTTACATAAAGCCAAATATCAGAGCCTTTTTCAATAATTTCCAACCCCAAATACATTGCTCTTTCTCCTATATATAGAATTCTTTGCAAAGCTAAGATTCCTCCTCCAGCATGAGGGGAACTCGAATTCTTCTTTCCATGACACCTATCCAAACTTTAACTAACTATTAAATACAACAACTACCAACTGGAAGTTTTAGAAACCTAAGACAATTAGGAATCTAACTCCACATCATGCTGATAATAGAATTTATTACAATAAAAACTCATTCTCTGGCAAGTAGTTCCCTTCAGTTTAACTTTGATGGATGTTTAAAGTTCCTTGCTGGCCCTTAATGCCTTATCACCTTTATTGCTCCTGCAAAGTAGGAAACTGCCCCTGTTTTCCTGTGTTTGGTTTCCTCAAGGATGTTTGAGACCAATTAAGCATGATGTCTTCTTTGATTACACAAGAGTGTATTGGAGTGCCACGTTCTTGATGTGCTATAGACCCTTTCCATATATTCGTATGGAGACAAAACTTCTTCAAAGCTATTTGAAATGTCGTGGAGAAAACTAACAGTGGTTTGTATGAAAAAACTTATAGTTCATATATCTTTTCCTCCACTTGTTTTATCTTTGCCTGTTGCTTGCACACTAAAAATGATCCTTTTTGACACTCCCCTTTCAAAAAATTTCCCCTTGATTACTCAAAATTGGTTAACTGAGTTTAATTATGTGGCTACAACAGTTTCGCAGCGCGCTACGAAACTGCTGTGCATTATGTGTCTTTTTCAACAGTTTCGTAGCATGCTAAGAAACTGCTGCGTAATAAAAAAACATAGTTTAACACCAAAATCTGACTGACTTGAGCCTCTTTTATCTTGGCATATGCCTTTCAACTGCCCTGAAGCTATCAAAACTGAGTAGAGATGTATCATTCTTTAAGAAACTGTAACAAGGTGAATCATCAAAATTTTGAATATAATCTTACTTGCTATGTGGTTTTCTTAAGAATATCTTTCCCGCTGACTTAGTTGCATCCTCAAATCTTCAATTTTCCTTTTCATAATTCTGATCCCAGCTCTCAGTTTCGTGTTAACCCTTCTGTTGAATGTTGCTTCCTTTAGTGCAGGGACTGTCCAGGTATAATATTGTGTATTACAGTCGACCGCCTCGAGTATTTGAAATGTTTTGTCTTCCCACAGAGCTTGCATTTTGTCAAAATGAGCTTCCTTGAAGGCATGCTTCCTAGAGGCTTTCTTCAATCTAGCAATTTCAAGATTTTCTAACCTCAATTTATTTTTCAATTCTTCAACACTATATTCCTCTGGTAGGATGATTATCTTTCATCTATCTTCTTTATGCAGCTATGATGATGTTTCTAATGAAGTCACGGGTCTGTCATGAGCTTTTACGATCTCCTCTGTTTCACCTACTTCTGGCAGCATCTCCTACATCTGTTTGAAATTCCTCTTCATGGGTCTTCTTGGCTTAAAAACAAATTGAGCAACTTGATCATCAAACTTGAGCTTTTTTGATGCTTTGATTATTTTAGTCTTGTCTTTACTTGATTCTATCAAATCTTCTTGAACGAAGGGATATTCTTCAATGTCAGCGGCTTGTAGTAAGTCATTCAATCTTCCCTTCGAAATAGGGCTTTCCTCAGCAACCACCTTCTTGCCCTTTTCCTTAGCTAATTGACTCCTTGTCATTCTTCTCTAGACTACTTCTCCTGTAGATGATTCAATTCTACCTTCTTTGATCCGAGTTTTCTCTTTCAGGGACTACTGTGGTGTGTGTTGGATAACCATTGATCTGGTAGGCTCCCTTACTTGTTTCCTAGCTTTCAGTTTTGTGAATCTCTTGGATCTTGTTTCTATACTATGATCAATTGTTGGTGGAGAAGCTTTCACAACTTGGGGGCTAAGACCAGTTTCATTTTTAAAGCCAGACATAAACATGAATGTGGGCCAATCCCTACCTACTCTCTGGAGTTCATGCAGAATAATCAACTTAACTAAGCCGTGGTGAAACAATGAGGTCTCACAAGCTTCCTTCCTTAGCTTCACCTTGTCACACATTTTGCTTAAGCTACGAAATAAGTAGAAAGGTAAATCAAGAGATGTCTTTCCTATGAATGCAGCAGAAGCTTGAAATGATATGAATACACCTTATTATATCTCCCTTCACAGGTAAGGTACCTTTTTATGCAGGTAAGCAAATTGGCATATGAGTCCTAGACATAATTTCTAGGCACATACTTGTTTAAATCTGAGTCAATGAACTCCAGCTTCAGAAATTCTTTGCAGGGGGTCATATCAAATTTAAAGTTTTAAACCATTTTTCTTGTCCTCTCAGAATCTCAGTGACTGTGGAGATTACCTCTGGTGAAATTTTCAATTCAAGCACACCAACTTTTGAATTCAATAATGTGAAATTCAAGGCAAACTCTTTGGTGATTTGTGCATGACCTCCCTGGAGTTTTTCACAGAAATTCCAACATCCAACTTGCTTGAATGCACGTTCCACTTCCCTGTTCTTCAAGATAATGTCTAAACCTTCAGGCTCGCTCCTCAAACATCTACCTGACCTATGCTCTTTTCTTTCTGTAGGCCCTTCCATGAGACTTCACTGTAATGAAAACTTGATAGACTGGCGCTGTCTCAACCTTTGATCACTGCCTCACTTGAAATTTGAGGAATTCAAATTTAACCTTTACTGATTATTCCTCATGCAATGAATACAACTATAATCATGACTGTTAATACCTGACTCTTCTTGAAACTTGCAATCCAAGCGTACCAAGGTACCTAACGACTCTAATGATGAAGATAAGCGGTTGGACATGATAGGTGAAGTGTATAAGCTGACAATGAATGATGTAACCATAATTGAAATTAACAGATATGACAGCTAGGAAAATTTTTCTACGGATTGCATGAATCTCCGATTTCGTAGTGCAACCAATGTAAAATCTGGGTTATGCGCTACAAAAACACCTAAACTGTGTTTTCACTACGAAAACACCTAAAGCATTTCATAACACATAAGAACCTTTGCAACAATCTTAATACAGAGAATGTATGTAAGTTATGGGACCAATGATGAATGAGAACCGACTATTTAACCTTTATTTAACCATCCTACCAAGACTCATAAGACACTAAGACTTAGATACTAAGTAAACATGGAAACACTGAACTCGGGCTAACACCTGATCCTCACAATCAAACTTGATGCGAACAATTTAGAAATTGCTTCTTAAGTGATAACAAACCCTATGATTGACTGTGTTTCTGACTTCGGCCGGCTAAACTCTTTCTTCACTTCAGTGAATCTCTGCTATTTCCGCATTCAAGTGATCACTTGAGTACTTTATATACCATGTCAGCGCTTGGTCCTGTAGCGTGGTAACTAAAGTATCATCTCTGATATTATCGTCCATAATTCTATGTGCATCCCATACCGATGTCACCATGAACCAAAATTGTTCTGGATCTTCACTTCCTGCTCCTTTGAATATCGGTAGCTGGATCGCGCTCGTCATTTTTAACCTCTGGTTTGCGCATTGGTGTATTATGAACTACTATTGTTCCTGATCCCTTCGACCTTTAAATTCTTTCTCTATAGAGTTCCAGTGCTCCTACATCAGACACCCCTTAGGCAGATCCCATTCCCGGCAATGGAACCTTTTATTGGCTTACATGGGCCTGACCTAGGTTCAGAAGAATTATTTAGCCAAACAAATCCCGCCACTGCCAGCCCTTTCGGCAATAGCCCATGGAGCGCAGACTGAGGTCTCACTCAAGGTAGTAGGGGAGGGTGCTGGAACCAGGTTTCTGCACCCTTTGGGTGTCTAGATGTGGTCTAAAGGCTTCGCGCATTGTTCTGCAGCCTCGTGCTGCTCTGCTTCCGCGCATATCTGAAACCGGGCTACTTTTCAATACTAATTACTTAATGATTTGTTTTAGATCAAATCTACTTATGAGGGTCTTTAACCAAACGTTTAACCAATATAACCAGTGCGCGCACTTAACAGAGATACATATTTATATTTATTCTTAACATGAGCATGTATGTATAGATCAAACAATTATATTAACCATACATTAGCAAGATCCGCAATAATTCATATTTAACACAGAATTTCAGAATCAACTTATCTTTATTCACTTTCTTCATCAATACATCTAGATCCGCCCTGCACACTCAGCTACAGGGGTCCGCACACACAACTATGGACTCTTCCAGGCCTCTGCGCACACAGCTGCAGAGCCTCTATCTACTACCCGATACCCTCGACTCAGACTTACAGATGCTTCAAGGCTTTCCTTCTCAAATACCCATTACATAACAGATCCAAGATTACATCCCCAAAAGCTACCTCCTACCCATAGAGCCTCACTCTATTTATACCTTTCCATGGTCTGCGAGCCATGGGTGGGCCGACTCAATTTACATTTCTTTACATTATTTTTGGGCGGACTACCCTTTGACTCAAATTATTACAAATCATGCTCCGCACATTCCTGCAGAATCTTTACCCTATCTTTTACCCAAAATTTTGGGCTTTGTGCCTCATAACCGTTACGCAGGGCTTCTGCTACCCAACAACTAATTCCCTCATTCTCTATATATTATGGTCATGAACTCTTCCTATCATCATTTTTCTTCTTGCCCTTGAAAATGGGTGGAGTTTCCACCTAAAATGTTGGGCTCTTCAAAAAATTCACATAGGAATCCATAAGTTCTCATTAACAATATGTTACTGTGTGTGGAAACATTCATGCTATTATACTTTTAATTATTCCACCAGAAAATCTATCTAAGAAAGAAACATGGGAAACACCAACTATAAACTATTGAAATTGTTATTGTACATTAGTATGTTGAAATATCTATTGCAAATTTTTATGGCAAGGAGGAACCACCCAATTCCATGCAAACCTTTTTTGAGTTCAATGTGCTAACTAGGATTCCACTACACCACTCTAATATCCCTTAGAACTATACAAATATTTTTTCCTTTCAGGTCATAACTCAAGTTCAAAGTCACACCAATTTTCAGTCTTCTTTAATTCGTAAAATCACAACCATAATTTTCTAGTCCGAACTTAGAAGATTCAAATTGAGGCTTCCATCCAAAATGAATAAATAAATCTCCAGTCAATGATCACTTCTTGAATGCATTATAGGTTAACACAATATGTTGTACCATGGATTCCCATAATCAAGAGATACTCTATTGTGCAAGGGGTTTGATCTTCCCTCCAAGAGAAAATATATAAGCCCACGACCTTTATCTTCCATTGAAAACTAAAGGAAAACACACTTTGCACTTTTTATATTATTTGTTAAATTCTATAGGTTACACTAAATACTTCAATGATGTGTTTCTCCTTAAGAATGCTACATGCCGACAACAATAAAATTGATGCAACCTATATTATAGACCTACTTCTCTATTCCCTTCATCCACAAGTTAATACATGATTTTATCAACATGACCATTAGTGGCCAATTCCACTTATAGATAAAATGAGGAGACTTTAAATTTTTATAACTTGCAACTAGACTGAAGTTTTTTTAACACCCTCCTCCCATATATAGCCAAGTAACTGGCAAACTCGGGTAAACATGTGATGAGAAGTTGCTATGATATGATTTGACTCCCTCTATCAATTAAGGAAGTGGAATTTGTGGAACATGTCACACAAACCTTCTTCATTAGCAATAGAACTCCCAGGAGTCACCCCAACCACTCAAGTAACCAGGACCTGAGACCAACCAAAGTTTTAGTGTATCAAGCCACTGGACACTCCCTTGATATGGACAAGGGTGCATCTAGGAGGCTCCAGAAGCTCCCATAGTAAGGGCAAGGGAGCTTCCAGGGACCTTTTTCCCCAGTGTTGTGCTTGTGACTCTGGGATTTGTGCCACTTTTTTAGGCCCATAGTGTAGGTCACTGCCCAAAACTCATTGACACCTTCAGAAATGAAATTTCACAACAGAGCAAAGATACATTTGCAAAAACATAATCAAGGACTAGACTAGAACCCTACTAGCCATGAAAGGTATTTCGTCAAACATGTCACAAACATGAAATATACAAGTCATAACAGTAGAAATGAGTATAGGGGTATCATACTTGTATGAGAATCGCTAAGAAGCATTGATTCATCAACGCATTAGCTGCAACTTCATCTACTAGGCCATAGATACATTATTCATTCATTTACAAGTAAAAACATGATGAGAGACATACATAGCCACTGTCATAGTACATGTTCATAACCAACATAATAACAATAGAAATACCAAGGAAACAACAACCATATAATCCACATATAAACTAGTATAATACTCATGAATTAGCAAGGAGACATAACCTCATATTATTGATTCAAAAGCCAACTCAGTTTGGGACTTCAATGAACAACCTGACCATAAACATGGATACGCCAAATCTCTCTTCATCCAGTCACCCTCATGCAATATTCCAAGCATGAATGTGGGATCTCATGGAGCAATCCATTAAAACCTAGTGAGGGCTTCTAGAGGCCAAACCACCTCAACCCATCAAACAATGATTCCACCTCACAGTTAGACATCACAAACCATCACTAGATCGATCTCTACCCAAGTTGTCCAGGGCTTCAAAATTTTTTCTCCAACTTGGATTCCAGTACTAGTAAAACAACCCACAGTTATTGTCAAGCTCGAGAGTGTTTGTCCAACCAAGGCTCCTGGACTAGTAACTCAACCTAGAGTTGTTGCCACGTTCTAGAGAATTTGTCCTACCAAGGCTCCATGACTAGTAACTCAACCCACCAAGGGCTCCACAATGTTTCTCCAACTAAGGCTCCAAGACTCATAACTCAACCCAAGTTGTTATAGGGCTCCATAGTCTTTTTCGAACCACAACTCTAGGACTAGTAACTCAATCAAATTTGTCATAGGACTTACAAAGCATTTTTTCCAACCAATGCTCCATAAAATAATAACTCAACCCAAACTAAAGGAAACATGAAAACCAACCAGAAAAAGAACGAAATGAACCTAGAACACCATGACCATCCAGGAAATGGAAAGGTTAGGAAAATCCACTGTCAATCCAAGCAATCCTCCAAGGCAATGAAATATCATGACTGATAAGCCACATGCATATGCCATATATGCCAAAACTATTAAGGAAAACATACATGCAACTCGATACCTACGAGAAAAACTCATTGTAGTTGTTGACACCAATGTCCTCTTCTACTTTCCTGCTCTTCCTTTGCCTTCTTGCTCCAAGCATCCAAGTATTCCACACTCTCCAAGAGTTCTCCAAGAAAAAACTAAGTGTCCAAGAGTATGAGAGAGATATAATAGAATGAGAGCTCCAAGACTGAACTGACAAAAGGTTACATTAACCAAGCCTGAGAAAAAACTTGCTAGCTGATCCTCAGAAGCCTTTTTAGCAATGAGGCCTCTATTTTCTTCATTTTCCATTATTTTCCTTCATTTTCTTCCTCACATGCAACTTGCAACCTTTCAACTTCGTTTTCTTATAATTTCCCTTATTTTCAATATTAAAATGCCAATAAATGGATCACACATTTCCAAATCCTTTTCCATTTCCTTTGCCAATTTTTCTTAGCCATAATAAATTGAATGAACACCCACTAAGATGTTTTTCCCACCATTCATCTTGGAATATGTGTCCCATGACCTTGGTCTTATATTTTTTTTAATTCGATTTTTAACCAGGGTCGTTACAGAACCCTCCCCTCTGGGGGAACATTGTCCTCGGTGTTCATTGACACCTACAACTAACAAGACTACTAAAAATAAAAATATACTACCTATGGAACTTTATAACATAGCTCATTGCAGTATTTACAATGACCAATGTTGAAACATGAAAAACATACATTTTACTGAAGCTTTATAACACAACTCATTACGGTATTTACAGTAACACCCACATATACTTATACACAATTTCATCAATCAACAAATAACCATACTATCTATGGAGCTTTATAAGTCAAAATTGATACAATATTTACAATGATATACACATATACACATATGTACATTTTCTCATCTAACAAATAAAAGGACATGATGCCCATATCAATCAACAAGGGAATATAGAGACTCACACCTCCACCCTCAAAAGTATTACCAGGATTCACCTCCTTCCGAGGAAGTGCAGAATCCACTCTCAAAGTCAAAGTTGCATCCAATGTCCAGTGCTACAATCCTGCACCACTTGTCCTCTCATTAAAAAAATACCAACTCATTGTTCTAGGGTGCACTCCCTATGTGTATTTCATTCCATATGGAAATGCTAATGACCAAAACAAATACATCCTTGTCCTTCCCTTCTATGCTACATAGTCCCTAGGGTAATCCAGTCACCCCTTCCATGTAGTCACATACCTTCCAAGTTCTACTAGCACCTCCAGCTTGAGCATTCCATCCCTTGCCAAGGCTTCCTCACATTAGAAGATACAAAAACCAAGGCATATCGCTGCCTCAAAACCATCATATCGGTCATAGCATGCTCATGGAAATCAATGGAAATTATTGAGTACTAGTGTCCTACAATGGCCTTGCTCCTAAAGTGCTTTACCAACATAGTATTGCATTTTCCAATTCCTTTTGTTGTTGCTAATTATTGCAGTCAATTTCAACCACCCAACTGGTCATGTTCATGCATCACTATACCAAGCTCATAATTTCGATTAGATTTAAATAAATGGAAATAAATTCACATCATACCTCATTGCTAGCTCACCAATAAGGTGTACACTTGCAATCTTGTTTACTTCCTGACACAACAATTCAAAATAACATATTTGACCAAATCAACATATATTAAAATTTCACATTAGGTTAGCTCAAAACAAAACCATCATAGATCAAAATCATGAATCACATGCAATCGTCAAAAACCAGAATCATAGATCACATGTAATCATCATAGACCAGAATCATAAATCACATGCATAATAAATCTGAAATAAAATAATGATACTTATCCTTTAAACAATCTATAGCTTCTACCTTTGTCCTTATTTCGTATTCCCACTACATCAATTGCCACACCTCAAAAACACCTAGTTCCTTCTCTTCAACCATGTACACATACATGTAGTGTACATATCACATATACAACCACACATGACATACAACACCATGCAATACATGCACCTACACCTGACATGCAACACAACACATACATACACCTACACCTAGTGTATGACACAACACAATACATACATACACCTACACTTGGTGTATGACACAACACATATACATACACAACGTGCAACACAATGAATACACATGTCATGATACCTTAACTACACAATGAATACACATGTCATGATAGCATAACTACACAATGCACATACATAGTACTGCATGCCTGCAACACAACATGTATGAAATGCACACAATGCCTCATGGACATCAGTACCATATGTACAACATGTACACAATACCACTTGTACACAACACCAACTGCACAAAGTATACACAAAATCACATGTACATGGAACCACCTGCACAACATGTACACAATGACACATGTACACCACACCACCTACACCACACCACCTTTACAACGTGTACACAATATCATTTGTACACAACACCACATGTACAACATGTACACAGAACCACATTTACACAGTGCCACACGCATGACATGTATACAACACCACTTGAACACGACACGACATATACAACGTGTAAACACCACATGCATAACATGCACACAACACCATATGTACACAACACTGCATATACAACATGTACATAGCGCCATATGTACACAACACCACATATCCAACATGCGCACAACACCATATGCACATAACATCACATGTCCATCATGTGCATGGTACATTATGTACACAAAACTACATATCCAAGATGTACATAAAACCATCTAAACACAACACTAAATATACACTATTCACACAACACTATATGTACCACCTTGTACATAACATTGCATAAACAACATGTACATACATTATAGATACACAACACCGCATGGGCACAACATCATAGATGAAACATGTACAACATATGCATAACATCAGTACCACGCATCCAAAACCACATTTTCTTTACTAAGAATCCTTGCTTCCAGTGTCTTATCCATGCTTGTCCCAACATGTTGCAAACCACACTGTATTGGGAAAAATTATGAGACGTGTGGTTGGGGGGGGGGCGCAGGGGGGATTAATCAATATTTTCAAGCCATTAAAATTTTCAATTTCATATCATAATTTTTGTATGTGGCTTTACTGAAGGGAAAAAACGTATGTATGTGACTATTATTCAGACAACTAGCGTACATCCAGTAAAAACAATGTAAACTTTGAAGCGGGAACTGATACTGTTACCCATTTCGTAGAGAGCAAAAAACTGACCCGATTTTGAAAAGGGGTGATGCAAAACACACATGTTTTTTTTAGGGCATAGTTTTTGGCACATTAAATTTTTTTATGTACATTACGTTTTAGAATGGTAGTGATTTTCATATTGATTTAAAAAAGTGGTAATTCTACATTAGGCCCTTTTTTTAAAAGACCTATTTTTTACTTTAAATTTTCTAATGCATGAAATGTAAATAAATTATTTTCTAAATTTCATAATTATTGAAGTGGTCTTCTTCTTCATATTTTCTTGTTTTTATTTTAATTTTTTTTTGTAGTGAGTTTTTTATTGTTTTGCATATTTAAATAAGAAGGTCAATATTTTTAATTTTTGATGTTCTACATATTTATACATCGTTAATTAATCTTTCAATCCAAATGAAATAGTTGTCTCTTAAAAGGACAATAATTTTTTAATAAACTTACTAAAAAATAACCATTTTTCCAACATAAATATTAACTAAAAAACTACCACATTTTTGAAATTTTTTTGATAAAAAAAATTTGGGACCATGTCAAAATCACAATTTTTATTAGGAAAATTTTAACTAAAAAATGGTTTTTTTTTTTTTTGTTAAATAATTATTGTGTTGTTCTTTTTTTTATTTTTTTTTTTTTTTATGAATTTCATGTCAAAAAAAATAATAATTACTCACATATTATTTTTTCAAAAAATAATGATTAACATAATAATTATTGTGAAAATCACATAATACAAATATTGAATGCATAACAACGTTAACTGAGTGCTTATTCTTCTCATCAAATGTCAAAGTCAAAACATTACAAGTATAACTAATTAATAGTTACAAAAAATGAGCTTGATTTTCAAGCATAATTTAAATTTAATCAACAATGTCACGTAATCCAAATTCTTCATCCTTTAGAGTTTCATCATTGTCTTCTCCCACTCTATTTTTTGCTTCAGTTTGCTTATTTTCCTCTTCTAATGGATCTTTGATGTCTGCGAATCTCCCAATGTATGCATTTCCAATCATTCTGTGTAATGGTGGTTGGGGTTCCTTTGCATTTTTTGCCACACATGATTCACTAAAGTCCCCTTTCTTCAACCCAATTTCTTGCATTGCATCTGGAAGAAATTGAAGAGAATTAATTCTTTGCTTAATAAAATTGTACTGTATTGGATCCTTTTCAATGGCAATGCAATTTCTTCCTTGTTGAAGGCAACATGCTAGTGTTGTACCTAATTATCAAGCACAAAAGAAATAATGAAGTAAATTAGTACAATGACATATAAATTAAGAAATAACGTATTGAAATTCAATCCCATATAAGAAACTTACCTGATCCAGAAAAAAATCCAAAACCCAATCTCCTTGATTTGAACATATGTGTATAAGATAGTTAATCAATAACTATGGTTTTTGATATATGTTAACTATCTCTCCTTTTTGCTTCTTTGTCTTCATATGTTAGTTTTCTTACAACAACATCATAAGTTAGTACTTGGCTATGACTCTTTCCATCTACCCGATTAAAAATATAGACATATCGCAATCATCTTTTGCCCAGCTATCAATATGGATGAACCGACAATTTTTTATAAATGGTTGATCTTCATGATTACGAAGATTTGACATTTGCCCATAACATGAAATAGTAAAAGTTCAGTTAACTTGTACATAAATGAATTTTTTAAAATTAATCAAATATATATTTTAAACGTCTTACCATGTAAGCCGCATCCTTGAATTTGTTTTCCCCTTGAAGCTTGACAATAACATTGCCAATTGTGTGTCTCAATGAAATGTCACAAATCTCCATAATGGTGATGACGTGACTTCTAGAAATCCTACAACCACTTTACTAAGATCTTGATAAGTATAAGGGTCACTATCATAGTCAATGCTTGGAATATTGAAACCATGGGGAATATCTGCAATAACTAGGGCATAATCCATTTTAGGTATGAGTTTAGCAATGTCTTCACAGTTGCCTTGTATTACTTGATATTGAATAGTTTCAGGCCCATTCCAAATGAAATGAGTAAGAGTTAGATCAATTTCAACATTCTTAAGACGTTGCTTCTTCAGTCTTTTGATCTTAATTTTTTCAATAAATGTTTTGAAACTATCTAGTGCTCCATTTGCATCCTTCTTCATGTTTTAGAAAATAAACACATATATGTGTAAGTTATAAATTAAAAATAGCATACAGATGAATAAAAATGAATGTATAAATCAACATACCATTTTAAATGCAAGATAAAAAAAAGTTAATGCTGATGTAGAACTTGAATCTGGATAGTTGCGTACACCATCATCCCAACTATCTTCATTAAACAATTTAACCATTTGTTCTTGAATTTTCATGTAAACATTGTGACTGCATAGATAAAGTGAAAAAAGTTAATATAATGATATGTATAACAAATACTACCAAGAACAATATGTTATATTTAAAAGAAAATTATAATCTAGAAATAAATAAAATTAATTCAAATTACTTTTGAAACTCCTTAGACATTTCCTCCAATGATAATTCCCCTAACCTTACACGAGATAATATTTCTTTGAGAAGTTTTTCATCCTTCACTCCTTGCAATGCTCTCCAAGGTGTGATAGTCATATCTTCTGGAAGCTACTTCATTTCAGGACCTGATTTACTATTGCTACATATCAATGGTTTAGACCTTTTGACCTTCTAGTTTTTAATACCAATGTTCTCCCACATGCTCAAAATCTCATTAATCATTTTCCATATCTCTCTAATTCCTAATGCCAACTCGAAAATGCTATCAATACCTCTGAATAAATCAGTAGTTACTATGCTGCCTTTTGAATTGATTTTCTTTTCAATTTGATAGCCTATTTCCATACAACATTCCTTTCGAAAATATACAGTAACATTTGGCTTATCTCCACCACATTTTTATTCATATTCACTATGAATAAATCTAACCCTTTGGATGAAAGTCATAGACATCCTATATTCATTATCTGAATTATGATCCCATGCCACTAACTTTTCTTCTGTATCTGATAAACCAACATAAATGATACATTTCATTATTTCAAAACGTGGGTTATTGGGGTATTCCTCCACCAATTGTATTTGAGCTTCTATAGAATGGTTCCCCCCCAAGCACATAATAATTGTATTCAAAACATTTTGACTTTTCAAATGCTTCTTTGTTGGGAACTTGAACTAGATCAACAAGAAGCACATAATTAACCACATGAGCATATGGATTGTACCTCATTAGTGCCTTCAATTTGTGAACATGCATATGGTGTGGCTTTCTGATTTGATACTTACATTATCCTTCACTTGCCTTATAGATTTGTTTGACATTAAGCTAAAATGTACAACCACCCTCAATTTAGTTTCTCCTTATCAAGTTCTGCCGAATGGAATTTCGTTTTGTTTTGATAATGTCATCCTCTAAATCAGCTCCTGGTGTAATGATTTCTCTGCTTCCTTTTGAATTTTCACTAGGTTGTTGGCTATTGGTAATGACTACTTCAAAATGTTCAACTTTACTTTTCTTCCTCATAACATTCTCATCATTAACTAGAAAATATTTATTCTTGGGGATTGTTACTTTTGGTATTTTACGACTCTTCTCAGTCCCAACGTCATCCTCAATAACGGAAACATATTCTTCACTCCTAGTTTAAACTTCCTCATCTTCAAAAGTAATATGTCACCTTTGCTAGATTTATCCACTAGAGGCTTTTTTTTTTATCCCTTGGATTTAGTTTTGTAGCATCATGAATTACTACATTTTGCTTGTTTACCATATCTTGTTCTAACATTGGGTAGAAAATACTGACAACTTTCATAATATCATGCTCTATGAAATGAATGCCTCCCAACCTAATTGAACAACTTTCAACAAAATTCTACCAAACAAAATATCATATGTCAATAAAAACAAAGTTATAAAAATATAGTGAGATAGTTACAAGAACGCAAAACACAAATATAAATAACAATACTTATGATATTTTGTGTCATCTCATTTACGATTTATTTACACAACTTTGTAGATACCTCTCTTGTGTTATACAATGAATATGATAACTGGTATTTAATCCTTTCATGTGACTTGGGCGGTTTTGTAAGTATGTAAACAACTTCACTGTCTAGTATCGAACAATGTCTATGACCTTTCCCATCACCTCATAAATGTCATTATCATTGGGTATATCAACATATAGATATATCTGCACATTTTGGCTTTCTCTTTCTTTCACATATCAAACATTTGTTGGAAGTTTCACTTCTTTTGGTTTCTTCCAGCATGAAATCATATTCTTGTCATTTGAGGCACTTGAAAGATTTGTAGCCATCAACTCAGGTGGGGTTCATTCAATAATGTTTTTTGAAGATCCACCTTTAAGAGTCTTTGGTCCAAAAAGATTCACAAAAATCTTCTTTGATACCATTTTCCTGAAATGAAAGGACACATATAAATCAGTAAATCACAAAAATTTAATAACTTAAATTAACAATGAAAACGATAAATGATAATTAATTTTGTAAACCATAAAAATTTAAAAAAATAAAAAATAAGAAATTTAAAAAATACAACGCCCTGTTGCCCCACCTTGAAAATCGGCGGGGCCAACTGAGTTGACTGTTGGGTCCAGACCCCCTACCCCACCCTGGCGGCCCAACAACTGCCCCCCCTCCCGAACCCCAGCACCACCCTACCTCGGTGACCGAATGACCTGCCACCCCTGTGGGCCATTGTTTCATCGGGGTGGGGCGGAGGACTGCCTGCTAGCCCCCATCCTAGCTCAGTAGCCCAACATCCCATGTGGAAAACCCCTCGCCCCACCCCGGTAGTCCAACGGCCCACAGGCGTGGCGGGGCGATTCTCGAAATTGGCCCGCCACCCCCGCAGGCCGTTGGGCTGTTGGGGTGGGGCGGGGGGTTGGCCGCATTTATGGAATAGAATTTCATTACTCTTGTGTTATTGTGTTGTTCTTATGCTCTTATGTTTTTTCTAAATAATTGGAATCAGAGCCAAATATTTACATGTGCAATTGGAATGTTTTCATGAAATCTCTTATTGGTGTAATTTGTGATAAGCCCCTCTTGTTGAGCACCTTTGAAGTCGAGGAAGGCATGAAGTGCGTTGATAGGGCATGAAGAGTTACGCTTAATCAAATTATTCTACGACAAGAATTTTCTAGGTGCATAAGTTATTATGTTCTTATAATGGCTAATAATTCTTATAGTTTATCAGACAATCCAGAGTGTAAAGCTTCTCATTAAAAACGTTGGGCTTTCTTGAAATATTTCAATAATAAAGAATTAGATCCTATTTATAATTCAAGAATAGTCTCGTAGGAATTTGATCCTCAACCAAATTGGTCACTACCCAATATAGATGTCGAAAAAATCTATGAACTTCCTATGTTCAAATTTAAAGCGGCAAGTTTGTTCCGATTTACTTCTGTAAATGTTCCAATTTCAGTAGGACAATTTGTTTATCAAGTACCACTGCTGAGTAGAGAAGACATTGAATGAGGAATAGAAACTGGATTTAAATATGTTCATCTAGGCATGATTCAATTTGGAATGAATCCATTAGTTAGGCCAGGCCTTAACACCTCCTGCCTAAGTTGTGTTCTAGACTCTAGACATAATGATTTCAATGATGCATTATTAGGAGGGTTCCAAAGTCCATTAAATAATGGACCCGTATGGTCATCTATGGTTCTCATCTATCATATCTCTCTCACTGATCCATACATAAACCAATTTCTCCAAGCATATATTCAATTCAATAGTTTTGATGTGGCCCCAAGCACCCATATTTCTCAGTTACATACTTCAGTCTGCTTACATTTTGTGACTACATCTATGCCCGCCATAAATCCAAAATTGACAAGAAGAGTTTTGAAAGAAGGTGTTGTCGTTGGACTAGGAAATACTACCCCTCTTCAATTAGGTTTCACTGAGGTATCTTTGGCTAATGAACGGGATAATCAGTATAGACCTATTGCTTAAAAGTATCCTCAGTTAGCCTCTACCTCAAACTAGTTGGAAAAAGTAATTGCTCTTGATGGATCTAGCAAACTTAGATTTTTTAAAGCCAAACACATAGATGGAAAAATTCCACTCCTTCAGTAAGACTCCATCCAAATATATCATTGGGTAAACAACTAGAATCCCCAATGAGTCATTCATATAGTATGAAGATTCTTGTTTCTCCTTATCAGAAACATGTACAAAACCACAGTTCTACTACTTCTACAGATTGAATATTCTGTCATAGACAACCATAAGAAAGGAGGAAAAGTTTTGCCTTAACCAATGAGGAAAATGATCATTCTTCTATGGATCATAAAGGCCTACATCCTGACTGTAAATATTGCATGCAAATGTTTGTACCTCTCAAATATTTTAAGATGTATAGTCTCCCCAGAGAAAAACCTGGAATATCACCAGTTTTGCTAGATAGACACTAGATCCAGGGAATAACACTCAAAATTTCAAGAATGGAAATTTAAAATGGGATCTACAATTTATTAATTTAAGAAATTCTATAGACCTAGAGCCAGCTGAACAAATCAAAATGCAAAATTATTCAAATTATCAATCAGTTTGTCTATCTCATAACCCTGATGATATTGCTAAATATGTTCTTGAATTAAAAGAGCATATCAAAAGGTTTCATTACACAATAGATAGTTTGCAAGGAGGATATGATAAGAAACTAACTGAAATCTCGACTGAGTTGGATATCATTAGCCGTGCTGTAACAAATTTTCATAATGCTCTTCCTACACCACACTCTCCTCTAGATTTCAAGGCAATAGAACAAGAAGGACCAAAATTCACTTATCATAGACATAAATCTAATTCATTGTTTATTAAGAAAATTATGAAAGAAGAAGAGGAAACAATAGAAAAAATCAGAAAAGGATCAGATTTAGTAAGAGAGAAATTTGCACTAGTAAGTGATAAATTATCTAGTTTGGTTCTAGATATGAAAGGCAAATAAACTACCCACAGAGAATCAGATGAAGGACCTTCTAAGTCCAAAAGAGAAGAGACTTTTCAATTTTCAAATAAAAATTCCAAATTTACAGAAGGAGATGTATCATCTCATAATCAATCCAATCCTTTCACTAGATGGACACAACATCTAGCAAAAACTGATGAGAAATCAGATCCAACATGGATCCTCCTACAGAGAATCAATAATTGGGCATCACAGAAAAAGGCTGACTCCAAACAACCTTGGAAAGATGTAGTCATCCAAATCACTTGGGCATTAATAGGGAATGCTCACCTATGGTGGGAGCATGTAGATAAATAAGAACAGATGGATATCTTAAATAAATATGATCCTTTAGAAGCCATACTCTTAGCACTATCACATGAATTCCTTGGAATTATACCTTCAGATGAATCTCATTATGCTCATTTATTCATGAGTCAAAGATTGTGTGATATTGACTTACTCTTTGAGTATTATTGCATTCTGAAAGGGCTTTATTATAATATTCCAGACCATGAGAATATGGAATATTTGTGATTCTATATTGCTTCCATGCTAGGAAGAATTCCACAGTTAGTTACACAAGAATTATCCAAGCAAAATATTTCTATTCATTCTCTTTCTCTAGTAGCTCTTCATCAGCATATCCTCACCATTCTTAGAAATGAATGCACAACATACAAGAACAAAAGAAATCTAAAAAAACAGTTAGCCTTTAGTCCTAAGATTTGTGATCTATTTTTAGAAACATATAGATTTGGGTGTTATAAAACTCAGAAAAGAAATCCTCAGCAGAAATACCAAAATTGCAACTGCTCTAAACCCAAATGGAAGGGTAAGAAGAAACAATTTGTGCCATCATATGAAAACAATAGAAGATTTAGATATATTTTCAGAAAGAAAAGGAAACATGCTATTGTTGACAAAAGCAAATGTTTTATATGCAGATAGAAAGGCCATTGGGCTAATAAATGTCCATCCAGGAAGCAAAAGACACAAGTCAAACTTTTCAACTTGTTTTCTTCATCATACAATCCAGCCGAATGGGAACTAGTTTCAGACTATGATTCTTCATCATAATGTTTTTCAGTATATAGTTCCAGTTCAGATAGATGAAGATTTAACACAACATTTTCAGAGATTAGATGTAAATATCAATGATGATGATAATAGTGATGATTGTACATTCGTATCAGATTGTAAAATGTTCTCAGGATATAACATTTCAAATGAAATTAGTCATCTTCAACAATAGATCGACAAATTGTCTCCTCATCTGGTTGTTCCAAGAAGCAAGATTTAGAAAAAAAATAATTGAATTACAAAAGTTCCTCCTGTCAGAACCCTTTTACCAGTTGGAGAAAGAGAATATTTACCTCCTAATTATACTTCTTTTAGAGGAACTCTAGAAGACAAAATTGGTTAGGTTGAGAGTAGAATAAGGAAAAAAAAAAATTATAGCCACAATAGCCAATGACATTAAGCAAGACATCCAATTGCTTGATGAACTAAAATCTCAGTTTTTCACTATGAAGAATAAAGCAACATATCTTCCACTTGAACCCAATAATGAAATTGAATATCTGAAAACCTCATATTCAGAAAAAGAATTTGAAGAATATGAATTAAAAGACATTAGTGGAATTGGATATAGATTACTCATCCAAATTGCCATCAAAATACTAGGATATAAACCTTATCATCTAGATGCTCAAATTGATACAGGTGCAATGAGCAGTTGCTACAAATGCAAAGCAATTCCATCATACTATTGGCAGCTAACACAAATCCAGTTAAGAGTGGTCAACCAATAGATCATGAAAGTCTATTTTGTTGCTCCAGATTTTCCTATTCTTTTTAATAATGTGGTAACATATATTACATTATACAATTATGATGTAGGTGTTGATATTTTGTTAGGACAAGATTTTGTACATAAATATATGCCAATTATTGTAGATAAGAAAAGTATAACTTTCACAATATAGCTTTCAAAAGTTTAGGTTGCAGCTAAAAGCAATTTTATCATAAAAATTGATCCTCACAAAAAATCAGAAGATATGGAAGTTTCTCTCCAAGATCTCACAAAAATTCAGAAAATTTTCAAAATTGCAGATCTCCATGCACTGGAAATCTTGAACGAAGTGCTTGAGAAAGTCAAGCAAAATTGCATGTCAGAACACGCTGATGCATTCTGGTTCAGAGAAAAATATTTCATCACACTTCCATATAAAGAAGGTATGAAAAAAACCCCACAAAATGCATTAGCAAATCACATGATCCCTTCTCAGTAGGAGCTATGCAGACAAGAAGTTCAATAGTTTCTTGATAGAGGTCTCATTGAACCATCAAAAAGCCCATGGGCATGCCCAACCTTTTATGTGAAAAAGCATTCAAAACAAAAACATGAAAAGAAGAGGTTAGTCATCAATTATAAAGTTCTCAATGATGCTCTTTGTTCCATCAGATATACTCTTCCAAACAAAGAAATCTTGCTAACAAAAATCTCCCAAGCTAACGTTTTTAGCAAATTTGATATGAAGAGTGGATTTTGGCAAATAGGAATTGTTCCAAGTGATGGGTTCAAAATGACATTTGTTGTCCCAAACAGACAATATCAGTGGATAGTTCTACCCTTTGGCTTAAAGAATACACCGTTTGAATTTCAGAAAAGAATGGAAGATATAATCAGACATTTAAATTTTATCATTGTATATATAGATGATTTATTAGTTTTCAGTAATCTCCAAGAACATAAACTACATCTTGAAGCTTTCTATGATCTTGTATATAATCATGGTTTAGTATTGTCCTCTGGACTAGAAAAATTCGTCATTTCTCAAACCAAGATAAATTGTCTTGGTCTTGTCATTTCATAGGGACAAATCATGTTAGAGGTCATTTTTTGCAAAATTTGTTAAAATTTCCAGACCAGTTTCCAGATATCAAGACTACTCAATGGTTTTTTGGATGTTTAAACTATATCAGAAATTTCTATGCAAAACAGTAACCAGATACAAAATTCATATAACAAAGGCTCAAGCAGAATGCAATATGGATAGAAGCCATGACAAAGGCAGTCAGAGATATCAAGGACAAAATCAGATCTCTTCCTCCTCTTGCATAACCCCAAGATAATTTTCCCTTCATTTTAGAAACAAATGCTTCTAATCATGTATGGGCTGCAGTATTGCTACAAAGACAACATAAAAAGGAAGAAGTATGTGCCTACACATGAGGGACATTTTCAGATATTGAATTAAAATATCCTTCCTCACACAAAGAAACTTTAGCAATTAAGAGAGGCATCAAGAGATTTCGTCTTTTCTTGAAAAGTGTCCATTTTATAGTAAAAATAGATCTCAAGCATATGAAGGGAATGCTTTCCAACAAACGTCTATTAGAACAAGGAAATTCAAGGATTTTGAGATGGGCATTATGGTTTGATGGATTTGATTTTGAAATCATATACAAATCCGGTAAAGAAAAATACCTTGCAGACATGCTTACTAGATAAGATAGTAATCCTACCCAAGAAATCAAAGTTTTTGAAATAATTGAAAGCTCTAAATCTAGGAAACAATGATTCCAGATTGAACTCTGTTAAGATTGAAAGCATGAATTATGTTGCAAATTTCTAGTCACTAAGATCAAATTACTTCCCATTGAGGTTCAACAAATGATTTTGTTCAAATGATATAATTCACAGAATGGAATACTTGCATATGACATCAACTGGAACCTAATAAATCGGCCCGCCACACCCGAGGGTCGTTGGGCTGCCAGGGTGGGGAGGGGTGCTAGCATCTAGCCCCCGTCCCATCCCAGTGACCCAATAGCCCACTCGGGTGGGACTGGGGGCTGGTGGCCAGCCCCCGTCCCACCTTGGCAGCCTAATGGATCATGGGGGTGGTGGGTCGTTGTGCTGCCGGGGTGGGGTGGGGGCTGGCGACTAGGCCCCCGCCCCACCCCCGTGGGTCATTGGGCTGCCTGGGTGCAACAATGTGCTAGGTATCCAGCCCCATCACCCCTAACCCACAAACCTGTTTTGCTGCTGTGAGCATTACCAGGCCCACCATGCCCACTATGGACATAGTGGGTAATTTTGGCCCCAAAAAATTTTTAATTTAAAAAAAACTTTTAACTTCGTTAAACATATTTAATTTTAAAATTTGCAAAGAAGAAAAATTAACTAACCTTTCAAATGTGAGAATCCTTCGTTGAATATGTTGTTGATAGCAATGTAGCTACTCCACAAATTTGCTCCAAGTCTTTTAACGAACCTCAGAAACCCTTGTTGTGATGTGAGTAATAGCGATAATGAAATTGATTATATAGGTGAAATTACGGAAATGTTTTACCATACGGTTAATGTGGGATTAATTTGTTTTTATAAAATTTAACATGTTAATTTTGTTATGGCAATATAGGAAACTATGATAAAGCGAATATTATGGAATTATTTTACAACACGGTGAATGTGGGATTAATTTGTTTTAGAAGGTATTATAAAAAATTAAAAAAACATTCAATTGTCTAGTAAATATTATATAGTTTAACTATTAAATTAATTTAGGTAAAATATTTAGTTTACAATTTTAATTTAAAGCTTATTTCATAAAAAAATAAAAATTAGTTAATTTTGTTCAATAAATTGTAGAAGAAAATAATGGAGGGAAATACATGAAACGAAATTTTTGGAGGGAAAAATTTTGGCGAAAATTTTTGGAGGGAAAATTTCATTCTTTAAGCAATATAATTGTTAGCTCTGCTACATGTTTGAATACTTAATGATCAAAGAACAGGTTGGGCAGTGCTAGTTATGCTTACAGGAGTCCGCAGCAGTCCTTTCCCTCCTCCTCTGCCATTTTTCCCACATTCTCATAGCCCCTTTTGTCCATGTTTTATTTTGAATTCCTTTATAAATCCATATTTCCCATGCCCTGGGTGCTAAGTCTAAATTTCATATAACCTTGGTAGCCCGACCTGGCGCCTTTCGCATGTCTTTTTCCCAGTCACATCAATCAATAAACACATGTGCATTAAGCCTAGGTCGTCCGATCCTCCACCCTGTGATCTGACAGTGTCTGTAGCCCCCGCTCCCATAAACCGCGTGTCTGTTAGTCAGCGGGGAAGCAGTTTCCCCGCTGTCCTGTCAACCACATGTCTCATTCTTATTGCATCACACCCACCATGTATGTTTACCACCAGTTCCTGTAAGTGGTGCAGGAAAACCGCTTACTGCCCATATATACGTCCTCCGCTCGATAGCATCCGTATAGCTTTCTCATGCGATTATCAAATGATCCACTGCTCCGCCTGCTTTCCCCGATTCAATCTCTGCCGTCCATCTGCAGAAATCTGACGACTATTGTTTGTTCTCGTCCCGACATGCATCCTCCATGTTGTTTTCACACCTCTAACCTGTATTATTCACCTGAAGGAGGAAACGAGCAACTACCAAGTACTCTGCATAGTTAATATTTCAACAACCACATTCAAAGGGAATTATAGGCGAAGACTAAAAGGATAGCCAAGTACCAGTAAATGTCAAATGTATTCATTCAAGTAGCAGATTGTAGCAGAATTTTTTTATCAAATAGTTAATGTGGTTGGTGGTCCACTATGACCCCTCCACGCATAGGATAGTGGATATTTTGTAATCAACCTCTATATATATCCAGAACTCAAAAGGTAAGAGGGTCGATGAAATGTTATTTTGTTGTAAGGTTCAACTTCTAGAGACTATAACTACTGTGATACCTGCAACGTCTAGTCTTCATTTTCAGCTAATACAAGCTTCTTTTGTTGTTAATTGCTCACTTTCCACTTCTTCTTTGTTCCAGGCTATGCCTATTATGCATTTATTCATGTGCTGTAGATGTTTAGCATTAGAGGGGCTATCATCCCACCTCTGTGTTAGGATCTAGTTAGTATTATTGAATGTGTATACAGGTTTCTGTTGTTTTAATGCCAGAGAGTTGTCATCTTGTTTGAGCATTAGGAAATAGATTTATAGACCTTTAAACTGGTTGTAGCCGGCCATCACAGGGTCCTACGCATCTGCTGGTGTGGTCAGTCTTCTTCATCATCACATTTCCCATAAAAATGTGAGTAATTGGTGGTCTAAAGCCTTGTAGTCTGGGGTTAAGCATAGTAGAAGTGATTATCTAGCTTGAATATGTAGCATTCCTTTCATTCATCCACCATTTTTCCAACATTTTGTTGAGTTTGTAATGTTCCCGAGCATCTCTGATATAAAACCTAGGATATTTTCTTGGGGTGATAACATTAATTAGCGCCATTGTCAGGGAGAGGAGAATTGAAGCTCAGCTTCCCTGGGAGACAACACAGTTTCAATCTTTGATGATAGACAAGGTTTGAATACATTTCTAGTTGTAATCATCAATCTGGCGACTCCATTGGAGGAAGAACAACCTTTGGCAACTCCACATTGAAGTTCTGGCTCAGTTTGTGAGACATACTCGAAGAAATGCTCAAAAATCACTAGTTGAACCAATGTTTGACCCTGAGAAGATTATTAAATCGAAGAAAACTTCATAGAAAGGGGCACCAAGATTAGGTAAGCCTAAGAAATCTCATGCATCTCTGAAAGATAAATTTATAGCTGAAGATGTACAGTTTGAAGATTTAGATCCCAACAATTTTATTAAGGAGATTCCTTCAGAGATTAATATAGCCCCTTGTTCAGTTAGTTCCCTTCTGAATCTCAGTCCAAAGAAAGCTTCTCATTCAGTCCAAAACATCCATTTATCTCTACCATCCATCACATTACTTCCTACCATTCAAGTTGTTAGTGTTCCTGTACATATCCCAATCATGGTCGGACAACAAGCACCCACAAGGATAGAAAGAATTGTTGTCGCTAGATATGGACCTTTAGTCCTACTTGTCCCTTTAAATCCTATGCCTGTGGGGGAATATTAGAAATATATGCCTAAATTCATTGGTACAGAGGGAGTAACAATAAAATAACACCTTGAATCTTTTTACAATTATGCTGATAATTTAGATATAAGTGAAAATGATGTGTGGATGAGGGTTTTTGTCTGAGCCTTGATGGAGAGGCTAGGAAGTGGTTTAGAGAATTACCCCAGATATCTATACCAGATATTGAAGCCTTAGATGATGCATTCTTGAAGCACTGGGGAGATAAGAAGGACTTGTTGTATTACCATACTAAGTTTGGTAACCTGAAGAAAGAAAAAGGGGAGTCATTTCCTAACTTTAATAAAAGATTTAATCGAATGTATTGTAAAATAACAGCTGAGGTAAAGTCGACCCACACCTCTGCCAAACTCACTTATGCCAATGCCTTTGAGTCTGATTCCTGCTTGTTGTTGAGAGAAAGAAGATGTGCCACTCTAGCTGATATGCAAGATGCAACCCTAGAAGTGGAATCTAATATAATGGCTGCAGAAAAGTTAAAGAGTCATGCTGACAGAAGAAGGTAGAGAGACAAGGCTTCTTCTTCTTCTACCTCAACTTCAGAGCCTAGACTAGATAAAATGACTAAGATGATAGAGTCATTGGCTGGTGAAATTTCTAAGCTAAAGGTTGAACAGAACTCAAGAAAAGTAAGAACTCAAGGCACATTTTCTCCAAGGAACTCAAATCTGTTCAGAAGAGCAAATGAACAAATGCAAATCATGAGGGGTCAAGATTCAAAAGAAGATAAAAGAGTTAAATCTCCCTTCCAAAATGTAGTCATGGAGGAGGAACAATTTGAAGAAGATGAGGATGAAATTCACTACATTGAAGATAAAGGCAGCGCTGCATTTTTTACATTGGCGAAATATGAAGAAGCATTGCTGCAAGAATAAGACAGTCAAAGGTGGGATAGAGGAGATGTTATGAAGACTGAGTAGTAGTAGAGATATAACCTGAGGTCAAATGCAAAAAATGTCAAAGAGAATCCTGCACAAAGAGTTGCTGCCCAAACAGAACCACAAAATATCAAGCAGAGAAGACCAGCAACTGATCCAGTCATCCTCAAAGCTCCAGTTCAAGAGGTAAAAAGTTCTGATAAGTCATTTTCTTCTTTCAGCTTTGAGTCATAGGTTCAGAAATTAAAAATATTTGTGCTTCTGGTAGAGTTGGTAAAAAGTGAACTATTTAGAAATCCTATCCTTGAAGCCCTGGGGCTAGAAACCAAACAAACCTCCACTGAATCTGTTAATTTGCAAGATGACAAGCCTGCCATTGTGCTCAGCCCCATGATTGAACCTGCTGATAATAATTCTCCATCTTTTTATGTCTCATTGACCATTCATGATAAAATCCTCCACAATTGCCTGCTAGACACAGGGGCTAGCCACAATCTAATGCCTAAAGCTATCATGGAAGAGTTAGGCCTTGATATCACTAGACCTTATCATGGTTTGTTCTCTTTTGATTCAATGAAGGTAAAGTTCCTAGGATTGATCAAAGATTTAGTCGTTACCCTAACTCAGCTGCCCATGAAAAGTATGATGATGGACATTGTGGTAGCAGATGTCCCTCCCAAGTTTGGCATGCTGCTATCTAGAGGATGGATTAAGAAACTCGGTGGGACATTACAAAATCATCTATCTTATGCAACTATCCCAGTTTTTGGAGGAGAGAGTAGGAGATTGTACAGAGAAGCAAAACTAGCATACATGATTAGTGATGAAAGGAATCCTACTAATCATCCCATATATGTTGTGGACACTGATTTTGGAGCATGTGTCCTCCAAAAAGAAGAATCTCATAAGGCCACATTGCAGATCAAGAAACCAATGGTTCAGGCCGACGAAGAGCAAGGAAGTCAGGTTTGGGAGATGTTCTTTGATGGAGCATATTCTAGGGAGACTACAGAAGCAAGGGTGGTGCTAGTATCTCCACAACAAGAAAGCATTAAATTGTCTTTTAAGCTGGTTTTTCAAGTCACGAACAATATAGCAGAGTATGAGGCTTTGCTATTGGGCCTTAATGCAACAAAAGACAAAGGAATCAAGAATTTAAAGGTGTTTGGAGACGCTGACCTAATCATTCAGCAAGTAAATAAAACATTTTAGGCAAAGCACCCAAGGCTGAAAGCATACCAAGACAAGGTATGGAGATTAAAAAATTTCTTTGACAATTTCTGTATTTCATATATTCCTAGAGCCAACAATCAACTTGTTTATTACCTTGTTTCTTCTGCTAGTTTGTTTGTCCCTCCCATGCCTCCTAGACTAGTTTATGAAGTCCAAATGAAATATAGACCATCCTTGCTTGATAATGTCCACCATTGAAAAGTTTTTGATGATGATGATGAGATAAATAGGTTCCTTCAAGTCATTCATGAGTTCTCTAAATTGAAAATTGACCAAGAGAATGATGCCTTGCAAGAAAGCCCCCAATCCCATCTTAGAAATAAAATTGGTAAAAACAGCATTGTCCAGCTTCCTAGTAACTATATTCCTACGGGTCTAATTCCTCTTGAAAGACTGTTTGACCATAATGATGTGCCTTTCAAAGCTACCCAAAAAGAAGACCATTCTGCAGTCTATAAGCATGATATAGGAATTCTAGGTTAGCCTAAATATGTAAATTTGTCCACTCATTTGTCTGCTGATCAAAGTGATGAATATTGCAATTTAATGAGGCAATTTGTTGATGTGTTTGCCTGGGAGTATAGTGACCTGAAAACATATGATAAAAACATAATTCAGCATAAAATCCCTATGGAGAAAGACACCATTCCTTTTAAGCAGAAGCTGAGACCAATTAATCCCATGCTTCTTCCTCTAATTGAAAAAGAAATTAAAAAATTGTTGGCTACCAAAATCATCGTTCCTCTCAGATATTCAAAGTGGGTAGCCAATCTAGTGGTGGTGAGGAAGAAGAGTGGAGAAATCATATTGTGTGTTGATTTCAGAAATTTAAATAAATGCTCCAAGAAAGACAATTATCCCCTACCCAAAATGGAGCATTTGCTACAAAAGGTCTCAGGTGCCAAAGTAATGTCTTTCATAGATGGATTTTCAGGCTTTAATCAAATTGTTGTGCACCTAGATGATCAAGAAAAGACTGCATTAACCACTTCTTGGGGTACTTTTATGTATGCTAAGATGCCTTTTGGATTGATGAATGTTGGAGCTACTTTTCATAGAGCTATGGATATAGCATTTGTGGGAGAGAAGGACAAATTTGTCCTTATCTACCTTAATGATATAACAGTTTACTCCAGCAGCCATCAAAATCATTTACAACATTTGAAAAAAGTATTCTTGAAGTGCAGGAGGTTTGGAATCTCAGTCAATCCAAAAAAATCACAATTTGCTTTACAACAAGGCAAGCTGTTGGGACATATTGTGTCCGCTGTAGGTGTTCGGATTGACCCAAAAACAGTAAAGTCTATACAGGCTTTGTCTATCCCCAGATCAAAGAAAGATATCCAGACCCTTTTGGGAAAGATTAATTTTGTCAGGAGGTTTATTCCAAATTTTTCCAAATTAGTGAAGCATGTAACCTCCATGTTGAAGAAAGGGTCAGAGGTAAGATGGACTGATGTAGCAAGAAAATCATTTGAGTCTATTAAAAAGGCTATTATGGAGGCTCCCACATTAATAAGTCCAGACTACAGCAAGGAGTTCCACTTATTTTCTTTTGCTTTTGAATACATCATTGCAGTTGTTCTATTGCAAGCAGATGAAGAAGGTTCAGAACATCTAATAGAATTTTTCAGCAAAAATTTCAGGGATGCTGAACTAAGGTATGATATTATTGAAAAACAGGCTTATGCTCTTATCAAATCCTTGAAAGCTTTCAGAGTTTATATTCTTCATTCCAAGATAATTACATATGTACCCTCTATTGCAATAAAAGATGTCTTAAGAAAACCTGATGCTGATGGAAGAAGGGCAAAATGGATTGTAAAAATGATAGAATTTAATATAGAATTGAAGCCCACCAAACTTGTCAAAGGTCAGGGTCTTGCCAGGTTATTAGTTGAAGAAAATTGCAGGTCTTTAGATATTGACTTCTTGGGCATAGTTTCAGAAAGTGGTCAAACAGATGAAAAGAAGGAAGCAACTGAACCACAGAGAAAGCAATCCATGGCCGAGAATCTAGATTCTTGTTATTGGTATGCTGGAATAATTAATTTCTTGCTGAGGCTAGAAACCCCTCTAGGCTATAGTCAAAGTCAAGCTAGAACTTTGAAACTTAGAGCAACTAAATATTACATCAATGAAAACCTTCTCTATTGGAGGGATCCAGCTGGAGTGCTTTTGACGTGTCTGGACAAAGAACAGTCAAAAGAGGACATGCAACAGTTTCATTCCAGCATATGTGGAGGGCACCATTATTGGAAAACTATAGCCCACAAAATTCTCAGAGCTGGGTACTATTGGCCCACTTTATTTTCTGATGTATTTTCTTTTGTTAAATCTTGTGACAAGTGCCAAAGATTTGAAGGTAAGTAGTAGTTGAAGTCCCTGCCCCTAAAACCAATTCAGGCAAAAGGACCTTTTCAACAGTGGTTCTTGGATTTCATTGGAGAAATCAATCCACATTCCAGTGGCCAGCACAGGTGGATATTAGTAGCCATTGATTTCACTAAGTGGATTGAAGCAATCCCTACTAGGAAGGCTAATCATAATGTGGTAATCAAGTTTTTGATAGAGAATATCTTTAGCAAATTTGGTTGTCCGTAGAAATTAATCACAGATAATGCAGCAACCTTCAGAGCAAAGGAATTGGTGGAAATGTGTGATTCAATGGGTATTACACTGGTGCATTCCACCTCATATTATCCTCAAGGAAATGGTCTAGCATAATCCTCTAATAAAAGCCTGATAAGGATAATTAAGAAGTTGTTAGAGGATAACAAAAAGAATTGGGATTCTAAGCTCAAGTATGCACTGTGGACTGACAAAGTCACCATTAAGAGATCCACAGGGAAATCTCCTTTCAAGCTAGTGTATGGCACTGATGCAGTATTTCCAATTCAGCTTACTCTCCCTGTGGCAAAGTTCCTTCAAGAAGAGCAGAATGAGGAAGAAGAAATGGTGAATAGGATCATAGATTTAGCTTAGGTACATCAAATTAGAGAACAACCGGTTGAAAGGGCTACATCACATCAGAGAAGGATCAAGGAAGCCTTTGACAAGAAGGAAAAAACAAATAATTTTCAGATTGGTGACTTGGTTTTGAAATGGGATGTACTAAAGGAAAAGAAAGGCAATCATGGGAAATTTGACGCTTTCTGGATAGGGCCTTTCATAATTTCACAGATTCAAGGGAATAACACCTTCATATTGAAAAGTATGGGGGGAGAAGTAGTTTTTGATGGCCCAGTTAATGGGCGTTTTCTCAAAATTTATGTTGTTTAAGGTCTTTGGCCTTAAAAGTTGTAAATATTTTGTTTTAGCAATTTTAATGTAGGTGCAATTAGATTCCATGCCCAATGGAACACTAGGAATTTTTCTAATTCGTTTTTATCAGGGAGGCATTGATCTGCAGGTTCTTGAGACCTCACAAGGAGGATCTGATCCCCAGAAGGAGCCAATGTTAGCTCTGCTACATGTTTGAATACTTAACGATCAAAGAACAGGTTGGGCAGTGTTGGTTATGCTTACAGGATCCGTAGCAGTCCTTTCCCTCCTCCTCTGCCATTTTCCCCACATTCTCATAGCCCCCTTTGTCCATGTTTTATTCCAAACTCCTTTATAAATCCATATTTCCCATGCCTCAAGTGCTAAGTCTAAATGTCATATAACCTTGGTAGCCCAACCAGGCACCTTTCACAGGTCTTTTTCCCGGTCACATCAATCAATAAACACGTGTGCATTAAGCCTGGGTCGTTCGATCCTCCACCCTGCGATCTAAAGGTGTCCGTAGCCCCCACTCCCGTAAACCACATGTCCGTTAGTCAGCGGGGAAAGCAGTTTTCCCGCCGTCCTGTCAGCCACATGTCTCATTCTTATTGCATCGCACCTGCCCTGTACATTTACCACCAGTTCCTGTAAGTGGTGCGGGGAAACCGCTTACCACCCATATATATTTCCTTCGCCCGATAGCGTCTACATACCTTTCTCATGTGATTACCATTGGATCCGCTGGTCCCTGATCTGACGGCTCACATTTGTGTCGGCCTGCTTTCCCCGATTCAATCTCCATCGTCCATCTGCAGAAATCCGATGACTATTGTTTTTTCTCCTCCCAACATGAATCCTACATGTTGTTTTCACGCCTCTAACCTGTATCATTCAACTGAAGGAGGAAACGAGTAGCTACCAAGTACTCTGCACAGTTAATATTTCAACAACCGCATTCAAAGGGCATTATGGCCGAAGACTAAAAGGACATCCAAGTACCAGTAAATGTCAAATGTATTTACTCAAGGAGCAGATTGTAGCAGAATTTTTTTATCAAATAGTTAATGTGGTTGGTGGTCCATTATGATCCCTCTATGCATAGGATAGTGGATATTTTGTTATCAACCTCTATATATATCCAGAACTCAGAAGGTAAGAGCGTTGACGAGTGTTATTTTGTTGTAAGGTTCAACTTCTGGCGACTGTAACTACTGTGATACCTGCAGTGTCTGGTCTTCATTTTCAGCTAATACAAGCTTCTTTTGTTGTTAATTGCTCACTTTCCACTTCTTCTTTGTTCCAGGCTGTGCCTGTTATGCATTTATTCATGTGCTATAGATGTTTAGCATTAGAGGGGTTGTCATCCCACCTTTGTGTTAGGATCTAGTTAGTATTATTGAATGTGTATACATGTTTCTGTTGTTTTAATGCCAGAGAGCTGTCATCTTGTCTAAGCATTAGGAAATAGATTTACAGACCTTTAAACTGGTTGCATCCGGCCATCACAGGGTCCTGTGCATCTGCTGGTGTGGTCAATCCTCTCCATCATCACATTTCCCATAAAAATGTGAGTAATTGGTGGTCTAAAGCCTTGTAGTTTGGGGGTGTTCACCCATGTCTAGGGTTAAGCACAGTAGAAGTGATTATCTGGCTTGAATATGCATCATTCCTTTCATTCATCCACCATTTTTCCAACATTTTGTTGAGTTTGTAATGTTCCCGATCATCTCTGATATACAACCTAGGAGAGTTTCTTGGGGTGATAACAATAATATCATTAGGAGAGTCTACATTTGTATCATTTAACCTCTTCTATATGAAAAGGATGGATTCTTTTGATGTGAAGTTTCTCTTTGTGAAGCATCAACATCTTTTTCGTGTAACAACTCTATTCATATTGATGAATATAACTGAAATTCTTCCGCTATGAATAGAGAGTGAATTATTCCACTTAGTCCTAATCCTAAGGACTATGAGAGCAGTGCTCATGAAAGAAGGGATGAAGATTTTCAAATAAACAAAGAGACACAGTTTCCACTTAGTCCGAATCCTAAGGATTCTATGAGCAACAGTGATGAGGAGCATGATGAATAATTTCAAAAGAATGGAGTGTCACAGTGTCCACTTAGTCCTAATCCTATGGACTATGAGAGCAACAATGATGAAAAGCATGATGATGAATTTCAAAAGAATGGAGTGTCACGGTGTCCACTTAGTCCTAATCCTATGGACTATGAGAGGAGCAGTGATGAATAGCATGATGGCGAATTTCAAAAGAATGGAGTGTCACAGTGTCCACTTAGTCTTAATCCTATGGACTATGAGAGCAGCAGTGATGAAGAGCATGATGAAAAATTTCAAAAGAATGGAGTGTCACAGTTGTCCTCTTAGTCCTAATCCTATGGACTATGAGAGCAGCAGTGATGAAGAGCATGATGACAAATTTCAAAAGAATGGAGTGTCATGTTGTGTAGTTAGTCCTAATCCTATGGACTATGAGAGCAGCAGTGATGAAGAGCATGATGAAAATTTTCAAAAGAATGGAGTGTCATGGTATCCTCTTAGTCATAATCCTATGGACTATGAGAGAAGAAGTGATGAAGAATTCCAATTGAATAGAGTGCCATAGTGTCCACTTAGTCATAATCCTATGGAATATGAAAGCAGTAGTGATGAAGAACATGATGAAGAATTTCAAAAGAATGAAGCCACGGTGTCCACTTAGTCATAATCCTATGGACTATGAGAGTAGTAGTGATGAAGAGCATGATGAAGAATTTCAAGTGAATAGAGTGTCATAGTGTCCACTTAGTCCTAATCCTATGGACTATGAAAGCAACAAGTGATGAAGAACATGATGAAGAATTTCAAATGAATAGAGTGTCACACTATCCACTTAGTTCTAATCCTATGGACTATGAGAGAAGTGGTGATGAATAACATGATGAAGAATTTCAAATAAATAAAGAGTCACAGTTTCCACTTAGTCCTAATCCTAAGGACTATTAGAGGAGTAGTGACGAAGGACAGGATGAAGCACTTAGTCATAATCCTAAGGACTATGAGAGTAGCAGTGACAAAGGAAAGGATGTATCATTTTCAGTAAGTAAACAGTCACATTTTCAATGCAGTCCTAATTCTATGGACTATGAGAGCAGCACTGACAATGCACATGAGAAATAATATCCAATAAACATCGAGACAAATTTTCCATTTAGTCCCAATTCTAAGGACTATGAGAGTAGCACTGAAGAAGGGGAAGATGAAGAATATCCTCCAAGTCAGTATTTCAAAAGCACAGCTGATCAAAGTGTGTATAACATTCCTCATAACGATGATGAAAATGCTTATACAAATGATGATCCAATGATGGAGATGTTGCCAAGAAATATTGTATCAAGGACTAGGAGCAGACCTTTTTGTATCAATCCAAGATGTTCTAGTTATACAAGGGGTAGAATAGAATATCTGACGAGAAGAAGTTCTATCAGCACTCTCATTTCAGGTGAATGTTGTCAAAAAGATTGCTTGAAACATAAGGATTTCAAATTTGCATTAGAGAGAAGGAAGAGATATTTGTTAATGAATAAAAGCATGCAAAATTCATATTTCGTTGGATGTGTGCAATCTACATTGTCACGTTATGATTATCATATTGGCTCTTTATTTATTTGTAGAAAGGCTTTCAAAATGTTTCGTTCGATGGGTAATTTTCATCTCTCAAGAATCCAAGAATATTTGGAAAAGGATCCCACATTTTATTCAGAAGTACATCATAAATGACAGTTTGGGCCATTATCAAATATTGCAATGTAATGCATGAAAGATTTCTTTTCAAAGCATGGAGAGTGTATGCCAAATAGAGAGGCAATACATATTCCATATAATTTTTCAAGACGAGAAATCTACAGCTTATACAAATAATATGCAGAAGGTTCTGAGGGACATGGCTGGTTTATTACATATCAATATTTTGTGAAGGTATGCAAGAAAGAATTCAACAATGTTTGTATTCCTAGGAAGACAATGATGGGGATTTACAGTATATGTGCTTCTGTTAAATCAAAAAGGGATACATGTGAAGGGTCAGAAAGAGGCAAACATTCATAAATTTAAATTTTAAAATTGTATAGTCATCAACTATGAAAACATATTTCTTAATGGATTTTTTATGTTGTGTAGATTCAATTGTCAAAGAACTTTAGGAGCATCATGAACAACAAACAAGTGAAAGGAAAAAGTTGTACAAGCATTGAAATAAGTGTTATTCTAATCCAAATAAATATTTGGGTTTGATAATTGATGGTATGGACCAGAAGAAAACACTTTTACCACATTTTGTTCGCACACCCAAAAATTTACAAGAGGAAAATTTTATTCAGTATCACTTGGTTAGTTGTATGGTATTCAATGGGAAAATTTTGCCAAGGGTGTACTTCATAGCTCCAAATATTCATAATGATGCAAGTTTGACAATAACCATAATTCATGATGTGCTTTCTCATTGGTTTGGTAATCTTCTTGAAATTTTGTATCTACAATTGGGAAACACTTGCCGTGAAAATAAAAGTCAGGTTGTTTTTGGATATCTAAACATGCTTGTTGAATTGAGAATTTTCAAAAGGTAAAGGTTGGTTTCCTTCTTCTTGGGCACACTCATGACCATATTGATCAGATGTTCAATCGTTTTTCAATCACATTGAGGAGGAAGGAAGTTGGGAGCTTGCCATAATTAATTGAATGTATTAGAAAATCATACATGCCAGAGCCTACTTTTGATGTGTTGGAAGAAACTATTGACATGTGAAGGTTTATTTTGGCATGGCATGGTGAGGAGAAATGCATTGAACAACTTAATGACATTAGCTTCCAACATCAATTTTGTAACAAAAAACAATTATGGGAAAATACTAATATGGGGCAAGAAGTATTCAACTACCACAGAATGGGAACCATCATTAGGTTTGGAATTTTTGAAGTTCATTCCAGATCATCCAATATTTGCATCAAAAATATTGTTATTACAATCAGTTGGTGAAGTTCATAATGCACACAGACATAATAGAGATATAAATTATTCTGGTTGCCTAGAAGAAATAAAAAAATGTATTAGATATACATATGAGTACTTTGACATTGCTGATTCAGTTTGGTTGGAGTCATTTTTCAATAATCAAAATGATATCATTTCAACAATAACAAATGAAGATATACCTTTGAAAAGACCGTTTATATGGCCACAAAATGTGTCAAATGAACATGAGGAAATAAACATTATTGAACAACAACAATCTCAAGGTATTATTAATTCTTCACAGGCAGAGGAAAGATAGATGTATATTGGTTCCAGAAGATCTCATGCACAACGTGAAGCCATGGAAGACCTTTACAGGGTTCAGTACAGGATATTAGGGAGGGTTGCATGATCGCAGTGCTAACAGATGGAGATCCTAATGGCTATCCATTATGGGTTGCTAAGGTTATAAAGGTATTTATAGAAAATGAGGATGTTGCAGATGTTGAAGTACATTGGTATGTCACAAATACACACCCATTCAATGGTGTGTATAAGCCAGAGATAGTAGTTGATAAAAAAATTGATGGAAAGAGAAAAAGAAAGGATACAAATATAAATCACCGCCGCACGGTCCTCTTAAAATTGGAGGATGTTGACATACTTTTTTATGCCTTCAATTTAAAAAAGAGAGGAACTCTTCACTTCAAGATGATATATATTCTAAGAAGGTTGTTACTAGAAGGAACAATGTTGAGATGGGAGTTTGCTGAAACTAGTCGTAGATCCAGAAGAATTTTGAAACATGAAATGAAAAGCATGCATGTGGACTCAGATGGGGCACTAGTTGATGAAAGAAAAGAATATGGAACATCTTCATCTACATCCAATAATTCATCTGAAGATGTGAATTCTGATGTTGAGCAAGAAAATATGAGTGATTTTGAATAATTTCTTAAGACAGTTTATATAACTGATGTCTGCATCGTATCTTGAAATAAAAATTTTGATTTCCATATGGTGTTAAATCAGAAGTTATGAGTCATTTTTATGTTGTTGGATTATATGTCTTAATTATGATGATTTTTATTGTTTAGAATAACTACAATGCAACAATAAATTAGAGAGATAATGTATGTTTCATTTAATATACAAGTAATGAAATTTTTATTAATTTAGTCATGTGATTTGTCCATATTGTTATGGTTGAAAACAATTAGAATTTTAGTGATCTTTAGTGTGATGTTATTATACGTTTAACAACATGGATGAAAACTAATAGAATTTTAATGTATTTCGGATCCCATTAGTTTATCTTTATGGTCATTACTAAAAGATATTGAATTTATACTTAGGAAAGAAAAATGTTATTCTACCAAAAACATTAGTGTGTTTTTTCCTCATAAACAACCGTTTTTTGCACATAAAAATTTGGTTTTACTAGCATTTTTTAAAAATGTTGAAAATTGACCCTAAAAAAAACCATCATTCTAGTATCAACACTTTCCGTTTTCAAGGTGTTTTTTGCACAAATTTTGCACGAAAAAATCGTTTTCACTGCCATTTATAAAACATGTTGAAAACTGACCCTTAAAAAAAACCATCATTCCAGTATACACACTTTTCGTTTCTAGCACTATTTTTGATGTTTTTCGGGGTTTTTTGGCCAGAGTTCCCGTTTTGAGTTTATAGTTCCCGTTTCAAATTTTACATTGTTTAAACTTAATTTTTCAATTAATTCATCTTCTATTTATCTTAAGCTTGTGTATTAGTACTTCATTAAACATTAAATAGATAGTAACCATGTGCAGTAAGAACAAAATAAACCATCACACATAAACGGCATAGATGAACACTAGGATTTAAGGTGGAAACCCAATGTGGGAAAAAACTATCATTGTTGTCATCTCTATATTATTTTTAATATAAAGAAAAACTTCTTAAAATATTGTACTAGCATAGACTCATACAAGCACATAGGAACCCACCCATAGAAGGCTACAACCTTCATTCATTTGTTGGAGGTTTACGATGGAAAAATATTTCCAAATCCATCGGGTAAACTTTTCGTACTATAGCGTAGACAGAAGAAGAATGATCAGTCTGCAGGTCATGCACCGTCATGCACATAAAGAAAAGCCATGCCTACTCATATATGCATTATTCCAACTGGCAGTAACATATAAATGGTAAAGAAAATGGTAAAGGTTAGCAAATAAAAAAGTATAAAAGGTGACCTATACAAAAATAAAATAAGACCGCAGTTAATGCAAAAACAGCTTAGCAGTCAACAATTTAGCTCAAGTTTATATTAAAAAAAAAAAACACTAAAGCAAGCTAAAAATGGCTGGTCTGACACAAGATCCGATGAGGGAAAAAAAAATTTATGCCGCCTCCTCCAAGTAATCAACCTGTACTTTCCAACAAGTCAAGTTAAAATTTCCAACAAAGTATAATTCTGGATGCCCATAGGCCCTAACGATTAATGCTTTGATACCATATGTAACAGCACAAGTATAACTAAAATTAATGTCAAAAAAGAAAACAATTCTTTCAATGAAATTATATCTGTACTTTCCGGCTGCGAAGTGACTACAAGATTTTGGGGACGACTCTCCTCCCAACCGTAGGCTCAATTGTGCAGGATTATGCTACAATTGGCCACCCTCGAGCCCTCAATCAACTACTACTGCCTGTATTCCTTTGTCTTAGTACACCATGAACCCAAGAGAATGGAAGATCGAACATCCAAATGATCGAACCCCTCCCATATTCCCCACCGTTCATTAAATAGAACAACATATCAGAAGGGGAACCACATGCACCCCTCCATGTGTCTACATGCTGCTTTTTCTTTACTTTCCTTTGATTTTTTTAGCTTTCTTTTCTTCTTTTTGGATAATTTCCTTCTTTTATTATGGTTATTACTATTTTTTTATATTTGTTATTTTGGTTATTACTATTTTTTATCTTTATTATTATTTGTTATTTTGGTTATTACTATTGTTATTATTTTTGTTATTATTTGTTATTTTGGTTATTACTATTGTTATTATTTTTTATTACTTATCATTTTATTTATTTATTTATTATTTTTATTATGATTTATTTATTATTATTATTATTTATTATTATTGATTATTATTTTTGTATTATTTTTTTTTATTAGTTCTTAGTATTTATTATTTATTATTAAGGGAGGGATGTTACATACTCTCCCACTTTAAGGAACTTCATCCCGAAGTTAAGTTTTTATTAGTTCTTATTATTTATTATTTATTATTAAGGGAGGGATGTTACAAAGCTTCAACTCCCACATTGAAAGCTCCAACCTTCAACACCTCCAGGGACCACGTTTCATAAATTTTCATATTGGATCTACTTTCTACAACACATCACAACTTGTAGGCCATGTTTCATAAAAAATTTAGACTGGAACCACTACCAACTTTTAAGCTCAAAAACAAATATAAAAAATGAAACTAATCTCTACAACAAGTCACTTAATCATCATCTAAAACAACCAATCACTGATCTAAATAAATCAACCATCAAATGAAACCCAATCACAAAATCAACCAAATCAACCAATCACCTGAAGCCCAAATCAATCATCTTAAACAACCAGAATAGTCAGATCTCCAGAATGCCAATCAATATAATGCATATTAGAGAAACCAGATTCTATTACTGCAAACCTTGATCAACCATATATCAAAATATATATGCTACTTTACAGTAGAAAACTCGCGTGTGTACGTGCTTTCCATGAAGGATACCCACGTATAGATCTTGAACCACTAAATTCTAGAAACTGAATCACTGTCACTCTGAAAAAAATATTAAATCACACTCAGATCCATTGCATCATTCTGAAACAGCCACAAAACCTTCATTGGACTTCAATCACAAACAACAAGTATTGATAACATTCTTCAATCTGTCATTTCATAATCAAAACATCATTTTTTAAGCCCAAATCATTAATAATACTTCATTGACAGACAATATAAACAAAACAAGATTGATTAAACTGACCAAAGATCCTTTCATAAAAAACCCAACTTTCTGTACATGCTTTCCTCAAAGTATATCCACATGTATATGTGCTTTTGAGGAAACAATCCCCCGTATAGATTATGAAATATACATGACTTACCAATATCACACATGTGTGTGTACACACCTTTTAGGTTGTAGAACCCATGTGCATATCTATAGATTATAACTCAAACCTTTGCTGCAACACAAAACTTTATACATACCAAGATCTCGACATACATAGAAAAATCACGTGTCAAGACACTATAAACATAGATCAAATCTCCTCATAATATTTTGATCTCAGATCTATTACATTTGATCTATCATCAAATTCTCAGGTGCATACTTAGTTTTAGATCAAGCAAAACATTAGTAGCCCAAAGCATGTATATTTGCTTCAGATCTAACTATTCATTAAAAATTCATTACTTTCACACCTTATCACTTTCATCTTCATCTCCTTATATAACTTAGCCCTTATCCAATACCATAGGTCAAAACCATACTCCAGCTGATGGTTTTCTTAGAGGGGATAAAAACCTCCTTTGTTGGGCTCAATACCCCAAGTCAATACTATGGTAAGGACCATTGGTATTTATAATACCATTATGAAGAAAATGTATGTGCCTTTTCTTATTCATACTCATGTGTGCATGTGACTTTTCTTAATGGAACCCACATATACTTCTTGAAATTTCAACTTTCTCATTCCTCTGCCTCTGAACTGCTATGCCTTTAATCAAATTCTATATCACATGTAGACACATCATGTTGACATATTCATCAAGTAAGTTTCCATCAAAGGAAAACTCATCAAGTAGGATTCCATCAAGGACAACACATCAGTCATAATACCAACAATACCCCTCTTTGGACTTGATGGAAACCACTTTTGTGTTTGGTGATCACAACCTGTTGATACTTGTAAAACACATCAAGATAAGCACCAAGATTTTCAAACACCAAGTTACTCTCCCCCTTTGACATCAAGGATAAAGGGATGACCAACATTGAATGAAGGCTTTCATAGACCTGAACTACTGAATATGAAGACTAACCATGCTCCCCCTTAGCACATGCTAAAATTTATAAAGAATATATAGTGAGGTACAAGACTCTATGACTCATATGAATTTCCCTATCACCAAGGACTAAATCTTACATCAATCACCCAATCACATTGGGTTTACATATTTGACATCATTACATCAACTGTCCAAAAGGACTTGACCACAATAGTCTATACATGATTGAATTATACAATCAGTACATCATAGGTATTTTCATGAATTTTACATCAAATGATAGATATGACATTTATAACCAATACAAAGAACCTCAATAAAGCCATGATATTCATTAACAACTACCATACACCACATATGATCTACATCATGAGCATCTGTCAGTAGCTCCAAGAACAACAACCTGTATATTTCCATCATCAATTCACAAGATAAGACAATGTAGCTTCAATATATTCAACTTGTGACTAGGTATGCAACAAAACAACATAAGTGAGGACCAAGCATATCGTCATAAAGTAAGATATAACAATGTAGCATCATTCTTTGTCAGCATAAAGAATGCCATGTTTCCAAGTATCATCAAGCGGATGTAGTAGTAACATATCAATATCCATGTCTTAGTAACATCATTCTTCATATAAAGAAGAATTGGCACACAAACACCACTTCATCAAGAACTTATTTCACCAATATGAAACTCAAGAATATATCATAATCAAGAACTTCAACAACATAAGTAGCGTCACAAACATAATTCCAACAATGCATTATTAGAAGCATAGAAAATGCTCCCCCTGAACCTGTGCCAACTATTCACTATCATATTTAATAATATCATCTCATCTATTAGTAAGAACATCAAAGTATCTTCATCAACCAGTCATCCATCAAGGTATCAACAACTTATACAAGAAAAAATCACTTCTAAATATCATCAATAGACTATAATTGTCAATCATCAGAATGAGAATGCCAAACAGTAATTGATTGAAGAATATCAAACCCTTTTCCGGAGTCTGTCCAACTATTTCTTCATCATACCAAGATATACGTGACTATTTAGTTCAAAACTCACGTACACACGTGACCTTTCTTTATAGGATCCATGTATAGAAAGTGAAATACTAAGATTTCACGCCTTCATCTCCCCCTGAGTCTATTTGTCTGTACCTATGCATTTCTACTACACCAGAGGCACTGTCAGTAGTATAAGAAACATGAAAATAAAAAAAACCATGGGAGTTATCATCAAGACAAAACATCTATTAATCCCCCTAAGATTACACATCACTGATTTTGAGTACCTGATAATGATTTCAGGTACCTCTCACCACTTCTATCATCACTATTAGAAGCAAGGGACTGTCAAATAAGCACCATCATCTTTTACTCTGAGTTTGAATCTTTCTCATATCTATGAGAATTTAGTTCTTTAATCACAAATAATTTGTTTGGGTTTTTATATCCTCTTGCTATGAATTTTCTTGTCACTTCATTCATAACCTTACACTTGGTTGATGTAAACACAATCATATTTCCCTTATCTTCCATTTGAACTGCACTTAGAATATTCTGCTTTAGCCCTTGAACTAATAAAGCATCAACTGATCCTCTAGTTTTATTAATTCTAGCTCTACCTTGTCCTAGTACTTTTGTTGAAACATTAGTTCTAAGGATAACATTTGTTAGCTTAAGGGAGCTAGACCTAGATTTAGAGTTGTTCGCACAAACCAACAAAACCCTAACTACTGGCCCTTTTGGAAACAACCAACATTGTGCAGGTTGCATTCCCACCTAAAGAAGTATTTGGGAATGCTAGAACCAGGTTTCTGCATCCAGAGATAGTGGTGAAAAGTGGTCTTAAGCCCTTGTAGCTTAGATCTGCCTTCACACATATCTATATCCTTCTATGGCTTGCTACTGAAATTCTGAAAAAACAGCCTCTATACCTTCGTGAAGGTTTTTTATTGGACCTTATAGACTCTAAAGAAGCGGTCTATCTACTTTCACTCACTAATTAATAACCCTAGATCTTCCTTTGCATAGATCTATCCAATTCATCGGAAATCATAACATAATTAACCCTTATCTTTGTGAAAATAGATAATTACTTAGTTCATGCATAAATAGTATAGATTCAATAGATTCATGCAACATTTATTCATTAATCCATAGCAAACATATTATTGAGAGAAAAAACATATTATAAACATAATTAACAATAATACTCAGATGCAATATATTTCTTCAAAATTAGTCTTTGTTTAGTTCCAGCATTTAATTTATTGACTTCTTCACCCTATGCACTTCGCTGCAGGGTTCTGTGCACTTAGTTGTGGACTTACCAAGGCCTCTTGCGCACTCAACTGTAGGAGCCTTCCCCTTTTGCCTAAATATAGGAAGCATAGCCTTCCTACCTTATCACTGACCCAAACGATCTCTATCTTGACTTGTTTCTTCTAGTTACGTACTAAGTACCTCTTCTAGACTCACTGTGACTCAAATATATAGCATTTCCAATACAATACCATGGCCCGCAGCCCATGGGTGAGTCTCAAAACTAACCTATTACTTACCCAAACAAAGGGCTAAATCCCCTTTGACTCATATCTAGTTGTGTGCTCCACATCCATATTTCGTGGAGACTTTACATTCCTTACAAAACGTTTGCAAAATTGGGTCAAACTAACCCCAAAACGGACCCTAGGGACCCTATCCCAACATGGCCCCAACACAAATATGGTGACTCTCCCTCGAGTCACTTGGATTCTACCTCAATCTTGCTGCGAAGGCCACCTTGTTTAACCTGTAAAGTTTCTATGTTAGCAACGCTCTGCACTATGACCTGCTGCACTTGAACAAATTTTAGGTCATTGGGCCTTCCACTGCTAGGCCATTTTTCTTTATCTATGTTGCAGGACCTTTAACTTTTCTTGAAGTGATAGAGTAAGCTGGCAGGCTTCCTCTATCCATCATTGGTTGTAATCTTCCATTTAGAACAACCTCTTTCCTCTGTTGTTCTTCCATCTGTGATTACATTTTCTTTCCTTCCTACAATTTCACGAGGCATTATGGTGGCACCAAAGTGCGTGTAGTCGCTCAGACTTCATCATACTTGCATTATGTCTCCATGATATCTGTATTCAGCCTCTGCAAGTTTGGGTCCTTCTGCAAGTTCTTTCACAACTCCATGGCATGATCAAACATCATTGCGAAATCTGTGACTGCGATATCCAATGTAGTCATATTTTCTCTGATCGTTGTTCCATGTTATTCTTGGACCTTTGGTGGAGTGGTGCATTGCAACTTCAGTTGTAGCTCTGAGATCATCATCTAGAAATCGAATGTTACTCTATTGATCTCATCCTTCGATGTGCGGATCGAAGTAGCCAATTTTATGACTTTTTTTATAGCTACGAATTCCTCTGGGATGTTCAACTCTGGCACTGTCTTGCATGCCTACTCTATTTCTTTGTTCAGGCTCAAACTTCGTGCTTCAAGTTCCTCCTTTTCTTTCAACACCTGAGATTTATTCGCAAACATCTACTCATTGTTTACCTTGAATTCACTTATGATTGCAAGGGTGTGTTTCTCTCTGATCCTTAACTCATATAAAACCCCCTAATGTAGTGCATGGAGAGTCTAAAATGCCAGCACAGCTAGTTTGACTTACGTGTCCTTCATGGTATTTAATATAGCATGGTCCTCCTCTGACTCCATGCAAACAAACCCTTCTGGTAAAGGTATGACTCTAAGGTCTAGAGTCCGTTCCAACTCTACTATTGTCCCGCTTCCTTGCACTACGCTCACTTGCACCCCACTCGCTTGCCAAATTCTCACTTGAATCATGTTGGTCTAGATCTACATCTCACACAGATCATTTTTTACGCTCCCCAACGTCTACATATATTATCATCCAAACTACTTCCACAACTATGTTGTGGTATCTCTGACTTTGTCACCGATCTCATCGAGATCCCCTTCTATGAGGACCATCGGGTTGATGCACGTCTTCTTATTTGATTTATGTTTGTTTCATGGCCCAACAGTTGTCTCCATTCCATTCTTCTTCAATGTGAAAGAAGTGCTCTACCCTTCTCCACCGCCTCCTTCTTGTCCTGATAGTTCCTGCCCATCTATATGCTTGGAAGCCAATTTTTCGACTTCCTCTATAACAGTACGCTCTGCCTCAGCACTCTCCTTCGCAACTCACTCGTTTTCCTCAGATGTCTTAGCAACAACTTCTTTCTTCTTTTTCTCATCCAGAGCCTGCGCTGCCTCTTTATGCTTCTGTGTAATAGATCTTTCGTCACCTTTACTGGTACCTACATTAAGGTCTATGGGTTCACACCACTCCACTGGCCAAATCCCCATGATTTCTTTTACATCTGTCGCTCAGACTAAGTATGGAAGCTTGTGCCATGTAAGCTTAGGGTCCTTCTGCACCCTAATAGATACATTGTGGCAATCAGCCTTGAACTCCGCAAGGGCCTTTAGTGGCTCATACAAAGCCATGGATGCTAACTGATGACTATCCTAAGATCCACCTCCATCAATATCCAAAAAAAAATTGATTCTTTGATTCTCTTTGGGACCATTGTTCACCACAGAGAAGCGAAGTTTGCTACCTCTGATAAGTCTTCCATTTGTGCGGAAACTGGCTGTCCTCTGGAAATTTCCATGCTAGTAAGAATATTGACAATAGAAAGCCACACATAATGGAAGGGCTTGTTGTCCTCCTGAGCTTCGTAACAAATCGCTAGGGACTCCTTGCACAAATACTTCTCCTAGTTGTATTATACTCCCTTCGTGCACTGAGCGGCCAATGAGATTATAGGCACCGGAACCTTGTTCACGCGACATTTCCTCATGATTTTTCCTGCAAGTATTTAGGTGGCAAACTACATTGCCTGGTCCTAAATAGAGTGGATAGAATATCCGTGCAACTTGTTTATGACACCAAGCTCTGCCTTCATCTTATCTGCTAATTCCTTTTCTCCACTTTTCCCTCCAAACTCCTTGGCAGGATCTACTCTCTTGTAGAGCAGCTTTGTTATCTGATGAATGAGCATATCTATGATTGGGATGGGCTCCCCAAGCCATAGGCACCCATCATGCACCAGCGCAAGGAGCTCGCCCACACACATTGTGTTGATTATTTATCTATGAAAATGAGGCATGCATAGCATGTGCAATAATTCAACTTGCTCAACACCTATGACCCATTTCATTTGTTCCAACCACGCAACCTCAGTTTCTTTGTAATAAATCTTCTTCATATATTTGTTAGTGGAAAAATGACGGAATCTCTCATGGTCTATGAGATCCTAATCCTCCACCCTCAACACTTGAATGTGCACTAAGGTTGTGCCTTCAAATTCCACATGTTCTGGCAATAGGAGTGTGGAGACTGTAAACTTCCTGAAATCAAGGTCTTTTGTAACTTTGGGCTTCCCTTTCGATGGATGGATATACTCTGGGAGCTATGAGATAGGCTCAACCTCCTCAACATCCAATTCCTCCACTACTTGGAATTCCTCTTCCTCAAAGTCCACAACTTTTTTCGACTGCTTACCCTTCTTCTCCTTCTTTCAAACCTCCAGATTCTTCCTCAGCGACTATCTCACCAGCATAGGTTTCTTCTGCTTCTCCTTGGAAGTCGATTTCTTTAGCCTAGGAAACCTCATCATTGTAGGCACAATGGTCATAGCTTCCATACTTGATATCTCAAGTGTCGTAGCATTAGAGACAACATCTTAAGAGCTCATAGCTTCTGCAAGGTTCGTGGCAGTAATTTTCTTGAGAATATTTATTTGGTTAATTTCAGGCAATGTTGTGAATACTATACTAGAAATCAAGTCCTCCCAAACCTTATGATTCATACACTGGAAATAAGAGGGCTTAGACACAATTCTCAGAATGCAAAGTGATCCTCGGTGGACCAACACGCTCAATTTATGGAAAGTTTTGAATTCAAATCCAATCGTTCCCTCCAATATCTGATCATAAATGCATCTTTGGTCATAGATCTTTAAATATTTCCACCATAATTGGCACTTACCTTCTCCTCTTAATAGGATTTTTGTCATCAAATCATGAATAGTAAATCCAATGGCTACTTTTGGACCCCTCTGCGCGACATCATCATCCATCGTGCAGCTCATCCCGCGCAGCATCCCCTGTCACATTCCTATCTTCCGTCACGCAACCACCCTACTATGATTTTCTCTTTGTCAAGCATCGTAGTTTATAGTCCCGTAATCCCTTGCAACTTCCTGGATTACTAAGACAATCCTGCTATCTTATAGTCATTGAGCAGGTGCAGGATCCCCTGTGTACAACTTCGACCTACTTCCATTCAATTTTCCATGGAAGGGTTCCCCATTCAGATTCACGAGCTGAGCTACACCACCATCTATGATCTCCTCAACAACATATGGCCCTAACCAGTTCATTTTAAATTTCCCTGGAAATTTGGTGAACTTACTATCATATTGCAACACTAAATCATCTATCTTAAAAGTGTGAAGTGTAATATGCCTATCGTGCCATGCTTTGTCACGTTCCTTCTGCACTTGCTGGTGAAATCTTGCAGGAAAGTGGTCTTCTTCTAACTCTATTATCTGTCTGATTCTCTCCCCCAAGGTCTTGCGATCTTCCATCTTTGTCAAAGATGTGATACGTAAACTTGGCACAATATACTCCATAGGCATTACTGCTTCAATTCCATAGAAAAACCTTAATAGTGTTTGGCCTATCAACTTCTTGCAGGTCGTCCTATATGCCCATATGATTATTGGGATGTGCATACCCCAGTCACTCATCTACGCATTGTAGACCTTCATTAGTGTATTCTCCAAAATTTTGTTAAAATCTTCCACCATTCCATTTTCCTGTGGGTGATAGGACATGCTCTTCTGATGATACACCTGGAATACTTCAGGCATTGCGATGATCATTTCATTGAAGAAATGTGTACCCCTATCACTCATCAATAGCTTAGGAATCCAAACTGTGTTAATACATATTCAAATAGAATCTTTGCAGTAGTAGTAGCTGTACAATCCTTCACTGGCTGCACTTTTGCCCATCTGGTTAAATACTCTGTTGTAGTAACGATGTATCCCACACCCATCTTCTTACCTGGTGGTTGTATTGGACCTATAAAGTCAATGGCCCATTTATCAAATACCTACAACGAAACCTAAGTATTTAAAGGGAATTCATCCCTTCACGAAGGCTTCCCCGTCATTTGGTAAACATCGCATGCCTTGTAGTATGCCTTAGAATCCTTGTGTAATGTTGGCCACCATCACCTAGCGTGCAAAATCTTCTACATGGTCGCTTTTCCTGTGTAGTGACCTCCTGCCATTCCTCCATGTGCTTTCGTGAGGATACTAGCGCGTTCAAAGTATGGAACATACCTTCGTAGTATCTCATATGTTCCCATCTCATACAAGTGACTTGCAGTCACCGAAAAATCCATAATGTTGACTATAAATCCTTCTTTTGCAGTGTGGAATAGCCTTCCATAGTTGTTCATATGGTTAAAAACTGAATGATATCGGCAAAATGATCATCCACAACACGCACCACAAAACGTTGTGCATTCAGTAGTCCTTCCTCCAAACTATTCGGCTCTTCGCTTATTTCAATCCTAGACAGATGGTTTGGTCCTGCATTCAACATTCTAGGCGTCACAATTAATTCAAAGTGATATTCCTGAAACAACAGTAACCATTGGCATATCTTCCCCCCCCCCAACATAGGCTTATTGAATAGGTACTTCAGCATGGAGTGATCTATATACATTTTAAAGTGTCCAACCAATAAATAATGCCTAAACTTTTGTAGCGTGTAGACCATCACCGACCCTTCTCTCTTTGTAGTGGATTAATTCTTCTCAGCTTCAGATAACTTTCTCCTCGCGAAGGCTATCAAATTATCAATTTCTCCTTCGCCTGCCTATGTTAATACTGCTCCAAGCGCAATACAAGAGGCATCTGCATGCACATGGAACTTCTTCTTCCAGTTTGGAAACACAAAAATAGGCGTAGTTACCATCTTTTCTTTCAAGACATTCAAACTACGTTGATAGTCTTCATCCTAGCAAATCATCACATCTTTTTTAAATAGTTTCTGCATTGATACGATTATTTGGGCATATGCCTTGATAAACTTCCTATAGTACCCAATGTGCCCCAATGTCACGTGCATTTGTTTCACATTCCTAGGAGCTTCCAAATTTACAATTACAATGATCTTTGCAGGGTACACCATCAATCCCTGCTTACATACAACATGGCCGAGAAAATTCCAAAGGGCACACAAAATATGCACTTCTCAATTTCAGTGCTATCTTATACCTTCGACAGGTATCCAGCGTAAGGCACAGACTTGTAACACGGTGCTTCACCAACCCAAACATAGTCCAATCATCAAAATACACCTTCGAGAATTTATGAATAAACTCTTTAAACGTCGCGATTACTACTTGGGAGAAAATTGCAAGTGCATTATTCAATCTGAAGGGCATTACAGTATATTCAAAGCAACCCCACTCTGTCATGAATTTTGTCTTGCTTCGATATTTTGGTGTGATATTTATTTGATGATATCCCAAAAAATCATAAGTAAATGAATATGCCTCCTGTCCACGAACATTCTCTAATACTTCGTCAGTAATCGACATTGGAAATGGATCATGCATGCATGCATCATTCAAATTTCTCAGATCTACGCAAGTGCGGATTTCTCTTTTTTGTTTCTTCTCTTGGACCACCATTGGGCTCACCCAATCATATTCCTCTACTAGCTCAATAATACCAGCAATGATTATATTATTCGGTTCTTGGCTCACCTTCTCTTTATATTTTGGATTTAGCCGATAATGCCTCTTCTTAACAAGTTTTGGATCCGGCTTTAGCGTAATCTTCATAACACCTAAATCTTCAATGATCCCCTTGAAATCTAAAAACTTTGGTGGGAATAAATCCTGGTACTCGTGCAGCAGCTCAACTACCTTATCGACTGTATCTTCATCCCAATAGTCACCTATCTTCACGAACTTAGGTTCTTCTCCATATCCAACGTTTACTTGTCGAGTTTTCAAATGTTCTAATATATCTGGGTTTGCCACCTTCCTTCCTTCAACTTTGCATTGTCCTTCTGTCTCTAGAATGGTGATATTCCATGGATCTTCTTTTTCTTCTCCCACCGTCACATTGTAACACTCTAGCACATGGCACAACTTCGTACTCCAATCTGGCTGAGCCCATTCTACTAGTTGTTAGAAAATTATATATTACAGAGCAATCGAACACATAAAATATATTGTAGAAATATCAACATAGAAAACACATAAAACAAGAGAGACACAAATATATGTGGTTCACCCAATTTGGGCTATGGCCATGGAGAAATAGCCAGTCCTTCCTTTTATATTATCCATAAAAATGAATAGATACAACCTATAGCAGATTTGTTGTAATTCCCTCTTCGCTCTCACACAATCTCCTCTCTTTTTCTTGCTTAGAATACAAATCTACATATATAGCGAGGGGTTTCCTTCTAGGGAAAAAAAAAACCTTAAATTAAACATAACTTCTACTGTTAGATATCCGCCTAATGAATGGCCGAGATTGACTACGAAATTACAACATTTTACAAGGCAATTTTACATCTATTTTTATCTTTGGGGATGTTGCCCCCGATCCCCCACTAAGGGGGGCTCCAAATAATCATCGTCACCCCCTTGATGGACCCCCCTGGCGGTGTACATTTTATGGGTGGTGTTTCTGCCACATTATAAATTGGGGTCCAATGTGGTGATACCTCTAATTAAAGAAGATAATCAAGATCCACACCCAACATTGGTTTCTTCGACATTATGAATACAAAGGCTCTTATCTCTTGAAGCGCTTCATCAATGCTCTCAAACCCATCCTCAAAGTTGAAAGCTAGTAGAAAACTTTCCTTTAAAAAGTCCCATTTGATTGTCCCATGGAAAAGCTCCGTCTCCAAATACCAGTTCATTGGGATTGTATCTAAGGTATGAAAAAATAATGTGTACCCATTCTGGTTGTGGTTCTTCTCCCTGGGCCTTAGTCCATCATTCTGAATGATCGTGCAAATCATCCTTCCCACTACGCTTTTCTGTCATCCAAGTATTAGCATATCCAAACCTCAACTTCATCATCCTTCGGTATTTCTTCCATCCCGCAAAGTTTTCCTTGTGCGTACCCAACCAACAAGCAGGCATAAAATGCAACACCAATTCCTGTGCTTGGGGCCGATGTTCTTCCAGTACTTCCCTTTCAAATTCATACAAAAATAGCTCCACATCAGTCAAACCATCATAATGTGGAAGATTTGTTACCTCAGTCGATACACACCGCAACAACTTGGTCATCCTATTGCAACAAAGCGTAGATACTTCATGTAATTGATTCTGCCAGTGTTCAAGCTCTTCGTTTGAATCTAAGGTATAGGAGCTATCCCTATCCCATGAAATTTGTCCATCAGCTATAGGATTGATCCAATCTTCATCTCATGTTTTTATCTTATATATCTGATCCAAATCATCGTCGCTTTCTACATAGTCACGAATAGGTTTAGTGTAACGCACTCCTTCTATAGGATCTAATGGAATTACAAGCCTGAGTGACTTCTTCTCAAAGGTCATCTTTTGCTTCTTCAAGTTGATTACCTCATTCATGTCAATAGCCCAGTCAATTTCTAGAAATGTAGGTTATGGGTTACTATCATCCATGATTTCAATGACCTCAAAGCTAACTAGTGCACTTGCACCCTCAATGTCCATTGTTACACCATATAAGTGCCCTATAGGGATAATCTTCTGGTTATTTTCCATTCACAACTGAATAGGAGACCACTTTAGTGCAGGTCTCCCCATCCTTTCCCATGGCTTCTTAGGCAGGACATTCGCATTAGACCCTAGATCCAAGATTACATGGTCCATTTCATATTCACCTATCTGCATGGTCAGCCTCATCTCATGCCTCATTCACTTCTTATGCTTATCAATCTTTCTCACTGTGCATTGTTGCATAGGAGTCTTTTCTTTATTAGCACACTTATATATTAACTCTTGCAACCCTTCTACTCCTTTCTGATCGCGCAGTAACTTCATACAAGTCCTCAGAAAAGTAGCTATTACTAAAGGATCTACTTCTTGTGTCACACTAGTCTTTAACATTTTCTCCTAACTTCCTGAGGTAACGGCCTCATCGAAGTTCTTCTTTGCCTCCATGAATTTTTCTTTAGCGTGACTAATATCAAAGTCAACTTCCTTCTCAGCAGCCTTCTGCACCCATCCATCACCCTTAGGTTGCTTACCCTTATCTGCACCAGTCACCATACCAATTCTGGTCACTATTTTTACACTTTGATCTTCTTTGTGGAGCTCAGACCTCATCATTTGTATGTTCTGCATAGGCTATGGGGGATGTACCTTCTTTTCTTGCATCTCTTCCACATTCCTCTATGACATGGTCAAATTGTCGGTAACACTGACCTGAGGGATGCGTGGGTTTGTACAATATCACATGAAGTTCCCTACTTCACCAAAGATATAACATATGACTTTCCCATGCCCTCGTTTTGGTTTACCACCTGTTCTTCATCCTCAACCTTGGAATCCTCCACGCGCTTCTCCTGTGCCTTGATCCTGAGGATGGTTTTCTGCCAACATTTGGTAGGTAGGGGTTCTATCCATCATCAACTCATAACTTCTACAATGCAATTCATCATCTCCCATAGATTTACATAAATTGCAAAAAAAGTGTGGAGGGGGTTGTACAAACTTTTTTAGTAAATGACAGTTATCAGTTGCGTGCTGTCTTGTAACCTGACAGATAGTGCACCATAGCATAGCTCCTATACTTGGCCCCACGCTATTCTTTGGCTTCAGGGGAACAATCCCTCCCCCTATAATATAGTTCTTATACACTGGGAAATGGTCCTTATCATGCCCATGTCTCTTACACTTCAAACACCAGACCTCAGTGTACACCTCCATTTGGGCCTCCTTTCCTTTCTTTAGGCTCTACAATTCCAAATGGGCAGGATTTCCAGCTGTGAGTGAATCTGTTGCACTCCTAGGTTTGTATATTGTATGGGCGAAGCATCCAACCTCATCACAATTTCCAAAGCTCCAGCTTATGTTTCTATCTCTTGTTGTGACAAAGGTACTCTCAAGTTGGCAAGATCGACACTATATACTAGTCACGATGCTGGGAATATATGATTATCATATTGGCCTGCATAAGCAGGCATTTCAACCTTTGATCAAAGTCCCAAGGTGTCTCATCTATCTTCTATTAGATTTCGTTAAATTTAATTACAAAAAGTGCCTATGACATAGGCTTACTGAACTCCTTATTCAAAGCTTGTTGGGTCTTTACTAATGTTGCATTGATGCGTGATCCTGTAAGGTTGTAACCAACAATTCTTTCTTGATGTTATCATATGTAATCTTTTGTGTTGTCCATACAAATCCTGTGACAAACCAAAATTGTTCGGGGTCTTTGCTCCCTAACCCTTTAAAAATTGGCATTTTCATCACGGTTTCCATGTTGAATGGTGGAAGTGGAGGTGGAGGTGGAGGAGGAGTGGATGGATGAGGTATCCTTAGGATACCCTACATAATTAAATGATATTCACTTTGTGGCATAGTCATAACCTTCCCTTCATTCTTGCTTGAAGGGGGTTCAATGAGCGGACAATATTCTGGGTTTGATTCTTTGTTTCTTCTAAAGAATCTCCTACTTCATGTAACCCAAAACATCAAGGTAACTATATAACCTTATTTTCACATAACAACATTTTAATCCAAGTTTTTAATGATTTCAAATACTTACCTTGTGGTCCTTTAAAGAGGCCTTGTTTTACTTCGCTATAGTTGATATTTCTATCGATCGTGACATAAGTCACAAAAAATTCCCAATGTGCAACCAATCTAGTGATCCATAACCCACACAATATTTATTTATGATGCCTCCATACATTGCACCAATTCAGGGGTCCACATTATAAGACCATCAAGCCTCCACATCCCTTGACTATCGACCAACTTAGAAAACCACTCATGTAGTTCCTTAGGTAAGAAACAGAAGAATGTGTTGGTCTCATATATGTACAAAAGTATCTGCAACCATTGTTCCTTAGATAATTAGGGCTCCTATTCCCTTAAGTTGCAAATATGTGCATGTTGCGATCAATCCACTTGCCAATCTCTTTCTTCTTAGGGAACCATTCATCACACATCTCTTAGATAGATCTCGGTCCCGGAAACGGAACCATTTGTTGGCTTAAGGGGGCCTGACCCAGGTTCAAAGTTGTTCGCACCAACCAACAAAACCCTAGTTGTTGGCCCTTTTGGCAACAACATGCATAGTGCAGGTTTTAGTATCACCCGAAATAGTATAGAGGGATGCTAGAACTAGGTTTCTGGATCTAGAGACAATGTGATAAGTGGTTTTAAGCTCGTGTAGCTTAGATCTTCCTTTGCGCAGATCTATATCCTTCTATGGCTTACTACTGCAATTCTTGGAAAATGACCTCTAGAAATTTACGAAGGCATATGATCAGACTTTATAGACCCTAAAGAAGTAGTCTATCTACTTTCATGTACTAATTAATAACCCTAGATCTGCCTTCACACAAATCTATCCAATTCATCGGAAATCATAACAAAATTAACCCTTATCTTCTTGAAAATAGATAATTACTTAGTTCATGCATAAATATTATAGATTCAATAGATTCCCGCAACATTTATACATTAATCCACAGAAAAAATATTATTTATTGAAAGAACATAATATAAACAAAATTAACAATAATACTCAGATGCAAGATATTTCTTCAAAATTAGGCTTTGTTCAGCTCCAGAGTTCAATTTACAAACTTCTTCTCCCTACACACTCAGTTGTAGGGGTCCACGCACTCAACTGCGAACTTACCAAGGTCTCCTCCACATGTAGATGCAAGAGCTTTCCCCTTTCACCTAAGTACACGAAGCAGAGCTTTCCTTCCTTAGCACTTTCCCAAACAATCTCTATCTTGACTTGTTTCTTCTAGTTACTTACTAACTACCTCTTCTAAACTCGTTATGACTCAAATATATAGCATTTCCAATACAATACCATGGCCCGTGGCCCATTGGGTGAGTCTAAAACTGACCTATTACTTACCCAAAGAAGGGGCTAAAGCCCCTTTGACTCCTATCTAGCTGCACGCTCCACATCCACATTTTGCAGAGACTTTACATTCTTTACAAAAATTTTACAAAATTGGGTTAAACTAACCACAAAATAGACCCTGGGGACCCTATTCCCAACAACATTACCATGTTAGTTTTTCCTAAGAGACTCCATTTTACTCTTATCTCTAGTCATGTGATGAGATCATCCACTATCTATGTACCATTCATCTTCACCTTTAAATGAGTAGAGAGAAAGACCACACCTTATCTCTTCTTATTCTTCCTGCTTATTATGAGAAATGTTGGTGTATCCATACCTTTCAGGTCTCCTAACATTCTTATCGGGTTGCTCACCATGTTGTCCATGGCGATCCATAGACTTGTTCATGCATTCTTTTACTACATGCCCAAACTTGTTGCAAGCATAATATCTTATATGTTTAATATTCCTTCTATTGCAATCAATGGCTTTGTGACCAAACATATCACAAGAAAGATAATATCCCTTAAAGTACATGGAAGCTGATGATCTTTCTTTGAGGTGATTATTAGCTTGAAACATTCTACTTGTACAATTGGCAGCAACATGTCCATAATTATGACATATATAACATTCAATATTATTGATCATAGGAGAAAATCTATTAACACTTCTATAGTTAGGAGTAAATGATTTCCTTTGAAGATTTATTTCCTTGGTTGTTGATGATTTTGACTTCTTATCTCTTTGTTGAGCATTTCAGATTTTGCATTAGAATTCCTTGCCTCAACTTGTGAACTAGATTTTCCTTCAACAGTTTCATGAAAACAAAGACTAGATTTTATGGGAGGAGACCTTTGACTACCAAGAATATTATCCAAAATCTTAGTAATATCTTGAAATCAAAAATGTTTATCATTTTGTTCTAATTTACTTTTCAGGATGTTTACCTCAACCTCATATTGTTTTTCATTTTCTAGATATAGCTTCCTCATAATTTCTTCAACCTTCCTTCCTCCATTCATTGTTTTAATTTGAGAATCTCTTCTTTCAACCCATTTTCTTGGTCTTCAAATGATTGAAGTAGTTCTTCATTCTTCTTATTTGATTTTTCAAGATATCTTAGAGAGACGACCTCAGCTTCAATACCTTCATAATATTGGTTGGACACCATACCAGCATGATCCTTGTTATCATAAGCCTCAAACTTATCTTTAAGATTAACAACTTTTTTCAAGGCAAGTTCAAGTTTTGTTCTAAGATAAAAAAATTCTTCTAACATGTATTCTTTTGAATCATCAACTCCATCTGTCATTTTGGACACATTGTTAGATATAGGATAACCTGAGAAATCTTCTATTAGGAATTCTTCATGTATTTCTTGTAGGTCATCCCACACTTGCTTTGTAGTAGTATAATGCATAACCTTATTCAATATTGAATCAGATATTCTACAAAAGATGTTACTCAAATCCTTACAGTTCTTTTTCACTTTCTTGCCTAATGGAGGAAAATTGGTGTAACCATTGCACTCTAGATGCCAAACATCGATATTCATTATATTATAATTCATCATTTCTTTCCATTGTTGATAATTATATTTTCTTAGCATAGGCACATCTCCATTTTCCATTGATTCTAACTTGCCTTAATCTGTTTCTTCTAGAGGCATCATTTTTTAATATGTTTTCTCTTTAGAGTCCTTACTTTCACTTTTACCCATAAGTGCAAGCTCAGTGGTTTCACTATCATCATCGCTATCATTTTTGCATACAAGAGAATGGATCACATTTTGAAAAAAAACCCATACTTGATGATTCTTTGTCTTCTTCATTCTTGATCAATAGAAAGCGGGTTGCTTCCAAAATTGAATATTTGCTTACCTCTATAATTGTTAGTGCATCTGATATATTCCTGTCAAATTTTCCAATAAAAATACAATTTTCTTCTAGGCCATCAAACTCATTACTAATTTTATCTGAAAATTCCGTAAGTAAGTCACAATCTTGATCAAACTCACCTTCTTCACCATTTGAAATACCATCATTGTCTTCATGTGTATAAAAACTTCTCTTGTTTTCAAACCTCTTACTATTTATTTTTGTGGCTTATTTTCATTTCTCCTAATTTTCTCTGTAGGGACATTTAGCAGCACAATGACCAACTCTACCACAAGAAAAGCATTTGAAAGGAAGCTTATCTCTGAATCTTCTAGAACCCACTTGGAGTTTCTTTACGAATTTTGCCTCTTCTTCTTCTTATAAATAATCTGATTCTTCCTTTTCTTCTCATTTTGCAGTAGGTTTGAAGGTTGCATATCTGATGTCTGAAGGACCACCTTTCCTCATCTTAGATGTTGTCAATATTCCATGGGGTTGATCAAGTGTGAGACATATTAGATCCTACATTTCTTCAATAGCAAAGACTTTGGAGTCATAGATCTCAAAATATTTTCAACAATAGTAGCATATTGTATTTCTTCACCAATATTTCTCATGGAATTAACAATTTCATCTATTATAAAAAAAAAATTCTACAATGCTTTCATCATTATGCATTTTCAATGTCTCATACTGTATTCAGATTGTTTGACTATTATCACTTTTTACCTTGGTGTCGCCCTCATAACTTTGGATAATATTATCCCACATTCCCTTTGTTGTGTTAGCTGCATTACCTTCACAAACTTAGACTCGTCCATCCTTCCCAAGATGGCATTTATATATTTTACGTTGGTTTCATACTATTTCTCTCTTGTAGTATCTTAGGGAATAGAGGTTGTATATTGATACCCACTTTCAACGATTTCCCATATTTTAGCTCCTAGTGCCTGCAAGTATGGTCTCATCCTAACTTCCAAAAGACAAAGCAGCTCTATTAAATATAGGAGGTCTGATAGAAAATACTCCTTCGTGACTACTCATCTTAGCGGAACTCCCTCAAGCGATCAAGCTTCTGCGAAAGGAACTTCTATGACTCCAATTATTCGGAAAAATACTGAGAGTGTGGGGGTGGGTGAATTAGTATGTTCAATCCATTAAACTTTTCAATTTCATATCCTGATTTTTGTACGCGACTTTATTGAAGGGAACCCATGTATGTACGTGGTTTTTATTCAGACAACTAGAACACATCCAGTAAACTTACTTTTTCAATTATTTCATCCTTTGTTATCAAAAGTCAGTGCATTAGTACTTCATTAAACATTAAACAGACAGTAACTATGTGCAGAAATAATAAAATAAACATCACACATAAGAAACACACATGAACACCAGGATTTAAGGTGGAAACCCAATGTGAGAAAAAACCACCATTCCTATTGTCTTTGTCATCTTTTTTATATAAAGAAAAAAATTATTACAATCTTGTACTAGAATAGGCTCATAACAACATGCAGGAACCTGTTATCCCCTACAATGTCCCATGATGAGGAGGAGATCAAAAGAGGTAACCTCGAACCACGTTCAATTCAGTAGCTAGCCCTACTGAACCAGAGAGGGATCTCTCTAAGGATTTGTCAATGAATAACTGAAAATAAATTGATTTTAGGCTAGATGTATAAGTCTTGTTTGAGTATTTGAAAATTTATGGTTTTTAGGTTCATTGGACTAGGGATGAGAGCGGGCAATTAGGTAAAGGTATCGAGTGTGCAGAAACAGGCATAAAGAGGAGCTAGATAACAATGTGTTGTGGTGAACTTAAGATTTAGTAAATGTAGTATAGGTCTGAGAGTTTAAGAAATCATAATCAACATGTATAAGCATGAATTCATTAGTCATAGAAGAAAAGAAACACAAGCATGGTATTCCACATAAACAGAGCTTAAATCTAAGATTTTTTTCTATATGGCTACAAGTAAAACCATAAGAAGAAGATAAATCATGAAAAGACATATGGTTTCATCAATGAGAAACTAATCTGAAAAGAAACTAACACCATAGACTCACTAAACAAGTATTCCTGAAATATAGTTGCAACTGCTCCTTGATTAGTTGTAAGAAAACATAAGGTACAAGCCTCTCCACAAAAGTCTAACCCTTCTCACTGAATGAGAAAACATACATATAGACTCAAAAAAACCATTTCCCCACCTTTAAGGGTCGAATCCTTAGGTGTTGGAATAGTTAGCAAGAATCTCTTAACAAACCAGAGGAGGTAAGAAGGTAAAACACAAACTCTTCTTTTAGACTTCAAATTGAGTTTTGATACCTTTATGAGGCTTTAATTAAACACTAAGACAACCTATCATGCCTATTAACTCCATAATTACACCACCAAGTCATTAAAATATCCAAATGACATGATAAAAACAAAATTTGGAGAAATTTGTAGTGGAAAAATCAGCTACATGTATAAGCGTAGCGCATTCTGCTATAAGTGTAGCACCGAATTGTAGGCATTTTTTGGAGATCTTTTGGAGGTCAAACCTGAAAATTAAAAAAATGGTCAATTGGAATTTTCTATCTAGTTTCTAGATCAACTCGATTTTTTATAAATGAAGCACAGGAAGTGCTTCAAAAATCCATTCTCCTAAGATTACATTATAAGCGCAACACATGTTCCAGAATGGTGGTAGAAAGTGTGTTTTTCACCCCTTTTTTGACTTTTCTCTTCACCATTTTGTTGACATGCTTCCAAAATTGGATTTATGAGATCCTTAAGGAAAACGCTATCCAACCATATAAAATTTTCTTCATTTGGAACTCTGAGATGAAAGTGTAGCGCCAAGGCGTTGTGCTTATAGAATTTCTTGTGTTTTTAAAACAGTAAAAAATGACCAAAATTTTAAAAATGACAAAATTTTCTCCAAATTTCCTCAAAATTGCTGAGTGGGGGTGAAATAGGATATTCTATGCCATGAGTGAGACCTCAATAAGTAAATCAAGTCTATCCTTGTCCTTTTGACCAATTAGGTTTTCCTTGAGTTTTCTCTTCAAATGCTTGATCCTGAGTTGAGATACTATGTTTCTGGTATAGTAGTGCATAGCCATATGCCTATGTAAGTTGTTGTTCCTATTTTCCTTATTGTGAATCTACTCTAGGTATCCATTTACCTTATCAAACCAATAAACCCTATATTCATTGAAGTTTCTAGTGATTAGGTCATCCATCGTAATCTGTTCTTTGGGAGGTGAAACCTCTCATTGTAGCTCAAGAGATTTTTTAGCTACCCTAGTCCTAGGTCTACCTAATGCAATTTCCTTTCCTTTACCCTTGGACACTTCCATTTCAACCACTTCTTTTCCTTTGTATCCTCTTTCCATGAAATTGATGCTTGCTTGTCTTGAATCATCTGGTTCACCTTCAGTTGCATATTCTCTTGTTGCAGGCATATTATTAGAGCATTTGCCTCAATAAATTTGCCTTCATGCCTCTTGATTTCAGCATCCTTATCCCTAATGATCTGATCTTTAACTCTGCCCTCTTTTTCTTTCTCCATATCTAACACATGTATACCTGGATGAGAGGACTCTTCACATTGTGAGAACACTGTCTCTTTTCTTGTTGTAGGATTGGCCCCTTCAACCATCCCTTGAGAAAACACAAGCATATCACCTCTAGAATAGGTCTAAGACCCTTCTACTCTATCTTTCCTCTTAGTTGACCTACTTGAAGAAGAAACCCCTTGCTGCATGGGTGAGCCTGTATGTGTTATTTTATCATTAGACCTAGTTGAAGAAGATGGAGGAAAACATGAACTAGAAAAATGGTCCCAAGACATATTTTCTTGTGCTAATTAATGACAAGCAAGAACTTTCACTAGGCTATGATGAAACAAACTAGAGTAGTGACTCTCCCCTTGCTTTTGTACCTTCTCTGCCATTTTGACAAAAAAATTGTACAAGCAATAGGACAAGTTGATTTGTTGTACACCGTTGAAATGCATCAGAAGTTTGATGTGGTACTTATAAATCCTTGAAAACCTGCCTTCACATGTGAAATACCTCATGATCATTTTCATGAGAGGGGTGTACTTATCCAACAAATGTCTGAATGGAAAAATATAAGTTGGAGCTTCCTTGTACTGTGTTTTTAGGTACATTTTGTAGTTTTGAAGGTCAAGGTCTTCTCTTTTGAACCAAATTTCTCTAGTGTCTAGAATCCCTATAGCTGTGGAGATAAGTTTCCTTGAAATAGTGATTTGGAACCCTTCTATGGTCACTTTGTCCCTTTTAAGCTTAGTGGCAAAGGCACTAGTCCATTGGTCATGATATTTCAGTTCTTCAACCCTTTGACAAAATGTAAGGCATCCATCATCTTCAAAGGATTTCATGATGAAAGGAGAAGATAAGACCTCATGGGTTGATGTAGGCTCAAGTCTGATGACATTTCCTTCTCTATGCTTCTTTTTCTTTGAGGTTTTAGACTCCATTTCATCACTTAGCTCTTAGGATAGAAAATTAGGGTTTTGACTATGTGAAAATAGGGGATTTTCAAGAGCTATAAGGAAGTTTGGGGAAAATGAGGGGGATAGGGATGTGAGAAAATGCTAAGAAAATTTTGGGGAGTATTGGGGGAGTTTAGGAATCTAGGGAAACCAGAATTACTAAATTTGGGTGAGTGGAAGGCTTCCAAAACAAGAAAACACAGTCCCATAGTGAAAAAGAGTGCAATTTGTCTAGGGTTTGGGTATAAATCATGAATTTTGGGAGTGGGCTTGATAGGAGGTGTTTGGGAAAGTGTATATAGGATAGATAATGGTGTGGAAGAATATAGGTATGAGTTTTAGTAGCAAATTTGACAAGATAAAGGTGAAAACTTTGCTAACTGCTTTCAAAACCCTAGGAAGAAGAGATGAGATAAATGAGCATAGATAATGGAAATAAAAGGAGTTTGAAACCTAGGATAAAACACGAACCTATTTCAACTGTAGACAAATGTTACCGGGATGGAGAAAGAAGCTTTAAAGGGATCACACTTTTGTAGAAATGATGGAGTTGCAACCTGGTTATGTATAGGAGAGGCAGAGTCATTTGCGTAACATAGTTTCTAAAAATTAGTTTTTGGATGAAAGTAACCCTTGTTAGCATGGAAGAATTATCTTGGTGGAATTATATAGAGTGTTGGATGCACAACGGGAAAGTGAGGAAAGAAATAGAGTGAGTGGTGAGCTTTTATAGATGGAAAAATCGATTTTCCCTTTGTACAATAATAGTGGACCCACCAAACAATTTACACTTGGACATGACACTTTACTTTTTCTGAATTTTTGATGATATTTAATTTGAGAGAATGAAATAAAAACATAACTTTCAAACCTTATTTACCAAGCTGATTTCCACTATTCCTCATAACATGAATTTAAATGGTAAAAAGACCAATTTTCCAGAACTACACCTAATGACCTAGTGGTGACCTAATGATGACTTATTTGGTGGATTATGAACAAAAATGAGTATGGGACTCTACTAATGATATATGTTTGACCAAGATAGTGTCTTTTACCATGAGACTAAAAGGAATAGTGGAGACTGACCTTACTAAATGGTGATCAAATTTTTATTGAAAAAACTTTTTGAATCTAAAAATTTGACCAGAAACCCTGAAAATAGCTATGTAAAAGCACATGTGATCATTGGTGACAGGATGAAAAGACTGACACTAACAGAACCCACCTACACAAGGCTAGAACCTTCACTCATTCTCCAGCTCCTACTAGAAGGGAGATCCAACCCCCTAATATCATTTAGCGGCACCCACCAAAAGGGAGCTCCAAACCCTTGATCTGATTTACCAACTACTACTAGAAGGAAGCTTCAACTCCCTCCTTGAAGGCTCCAACCGTCAACACCTCTAGGGACCATCTTTCATAAATTTTCATACTGGATCTGCCTGCTATAGCACATCACAATGTGTAGGACACATTTCATCAAATTTTCAGACTGGACCCACTACCAACATTTAAGCTCAAAACCAAATATCAAAACTGAAACTAATCTCTCAAACAAGCCACTTAATCATCATCTGAAACAACCAATCTCTGACCTAATTGAATAAACCGTCAACTAAAACCTAATCACTCAATCAACCAAATCAAGCAAAATTCAACCAATCAACTGAAACCCAAATCAACCATCTTAAACAACCAAAACAGTCAGATCACCAAAATACCTATCAACGCACTGCATATCAGAGAAACCAAATTTTGTTACTGCAAACCTTGATCAACCATATATCAAAATATAAATGCTACTTTACAGTAGCAAACCCACATGTGTACGCAGTTTGTATGAAGGATACTTGCATACAGATCTTGAACCACCAAATTCTGAAAAATGAACCACTTTCACTCTGAAATAAATATTGAATCACGCTTAGATCCACTGCATCATTCTGAAACAATCACAAAACCTTCACTGAACTTTAATAACAAACAAAAAGTATCTATAACATTCTTCAATCAATCATTTCATAATTAAAATATCATTGTTTAGGCCCAGATCATCAAGAAGACTTCATTGATAGACAATAAAAATACAATAGGATTAAATTGACTAGATATCCTTTTCATTGAAAACCTAACTTTGTGTACGCACTTTCCTCAAAGAATATCCACATGTATATGCATTTTTTACCAAATAATCTCGCGTATAGATCAGGAAATCTACATGACTTGTCAATATCACACCCAAGTGTGTGCACGCCTTTCACACTATAAAACCTGCGTACAAATCTGCAATTTCTAACTCAAACCTTTGTTGCAACAAGTAACTTGAGGCATACCTAGATCTCTTCATACACAGAAAAATCACGCATCAAGACACTATCAACACATATCAAATATCCTCAAAAGATTGTCATCTCAGATCTATTGGACCTAATCCATCATCAAATTACCGGTTGCATACTTAGTTTTAGATCAAGCAAAACATTAACATCACATTACATGTATATTTTCTTCAGATCTAACTATTCATAAAACATTCATCACTTGCACACCTTGTCACTTTGATCTTCATCTCCTTATATAGATTAGCCCTTATCCAATAACATAGGTCAAAACCATACTCTCGCTGATGGTTTTCTTAGATGGAATCAAAGCATTCGTTGTTGGGCTCAATACCACAAGTCAATACTATGGTTAATACCCTTGGTATTTAGAATACCATGGTGCAAAAACTATACAAGAATTTTCTTCTTCATTCTCATGTGTGTACGCAACTTTGCTTAATAGAACCCATTCATAATCCTTGAATTTCACCTTTGTTATTCCTCCGCATCTGAACTGTTATGCCTTTGATCAAGTTCTATATCACATGTATACATATCCTATTGACATCTTCATCAAGTAGGTTGTCATGAAAGGACAACTCATCAAGTAGCTTGCCATCAAGGACAAAACATCAGCCATAATGCCAAAACATTACTTTCATTAGATTGATGTATCCCTCGGTATATCCTATCCATAACATAGACATGATATAATCACATAATATTAACTTATAACCACATGATACTGAGCTCATAGATTTATCAGGACTACTCTCCCACTTGATTCCTCTTAAAACAAGAACCTCTTCATGTCATTCACCTGTGTAAGAAATCATTCCTCCAAAAAAATGACTCCTAACGACTTTGTCAGACAATGGTATATATATACATATAAACATCGACATAAAACAATGATGATCTTGTCATAAAATGACATACATACATAAATATATATATGTATATATATAAAATTAGAATAAACATGGTCACAACATAATTACCAAATATAATAAGGTCGAGCTTAAGATAATTCCCTTATCCATGCACAACATGCACCACATTGAGAACAATCGTTCCCAATATATCCAAGGAATCAGATGCCTCACATCCATTCACTTTACCTTTCTTTCTAGTTTTGTCATGATTGTCCTGCCACCATTCATTTACACCAATGGACCCAACCAACTTAGCCGACTATCACACTCCTACCTTTAGCTGCCCTTACACATGCACCAACTTTATCCTAGTCTTCCATTACCTATTGGGTTCCACACATCTCTCCTATGGTTCCATCAAATTTCTTCTTTCCCAACCAATTCCCAAGACCCTGAAAACATAAAAGGAAATAAATAGAAACAAACAATAAGAAAATAATAAAAACTAATAACAATACGACATCACAAACAAAGTGGCGTGATCATGCACTAGAAAACAAAACTACAAATCAAACTCAATCAAATGAAAAGGTGCCAAAATAGCAAGACTCTCAACAAACACCATGATTCAATCCCAATTGTTCGCAATTCTTCTAAGGGAAATCTCAACCAAAACCTTCTTCAAGATTTCATGACAATTTATTTTCCATGCAATTCTCTGTATCATAATACCATAACACATAATTGTTAGTGCATAAATAAATGTAACAATATACCAATTATCTTATAGCTACCCTCCTCCCACATCTACCCAAGCAATAGTCCAGTCAGGGTAAACATGTGACGAGAGGGCACTACGATATTACTTGACATCCTAAGTCATGTTAAGGAAGTGGAACTGATGGAAACACACCATATAAACATTCAAAATTGGCATTAGGACCTTCAAGAACCAATCCAACCCTTCTCCCAACTAGGGCCTAGGTCCCACTAATCTTTTGGACACCTTGACATCTATACGCTCTCATGCTATGGGCATACCAGTGCCTAGGGACATCTAGATGCTCTCACAGGCCTGTAAGCTAATGTTCAAGGACTCTTTTTGTCAGTTCTCTGCCAATTTCCTCGGGAATTAAGCCACATTTTCGTGCCCGTAGCCAAGGGAACTTCTGAGAATTGCATGACACCTTCAAAACAGTAAGATAACATGAAAGCAATAGTACTAATTCAATTATTTGAATAATACCTTGAGTTGCCCCCTACAAGTCATGATAGGAATTTCGTCAAATATATCATGAATATGTAATCTACATGTGTAAATACTTGATCTCAGCAGAAGGGTCTCATACTTAGCTAAGAATCGCTAAGAAACATTGATGCCTCAACACATCAACTGCCATTTCATCCATTAGGTCATATATACATTGGTCATTTGTTTGCAAGGAGGAACATGGTGAGATCCATACATAGATATTGTCATGAAACACATACATAAACAGCATAATAGCAGCATAAATACTCATGAAATCATAGCCATATAAACCGCATATAATCCAGTATAATAATCATACAAAATAAAAGTAGGAACAACCTCATATTGATGATGCAAAATCCAAACCATGAATGGGACTTCGATGTTCCACCGAACCGTAGAATGGCTAAGCCAAATCTCTCTTCATCCATTCAACCCCATGCGATATTCCAAGCATGAATGTGGGAACTCATAAAACACATCAATCCAAACCATCTAGGGCTTCCATAGGCCATCCACCTCAACCCATCAAACAATGATTCCACCTCACGATTAGACATCACCAAACCATCATCAAATCGTTCTCTATCCTAGCCTTCTAGGGCTCCAGAGCGTTTTTCCAGCAAAGGATCCAGGATTAGTAACTCAACCAATAGCTTTTACTGAGCTCCATAGCATTTGTCCAAGAAAGGCTACGAGACTAGTAACTCAACCCAAGCTATTGCAGGGCTCTAGAGCATTTGTCTAGCTAGGGCTCCAAGACTAGTAACTCAACCCAAGCTAAGGAAACATGTGAACTAACCAAAACAAAACAATGGAAATTAACCCACAATGACGATGGGTATCCAGGAAATGACAAGTCTAGGTAATCCACCCGACCATCCTCCATGCCAATGATAGATCACAACCAACAAATCACATGTATATGCCATGCATGCCAAAACTAGTGAGGAAAACATATATGCAACTTAGTACCTACAATAAAATCCCATTTTATTTGTTGATCCCGATGTCCTCTTGTCCTTTCCTACTCTTCCTTTGCTTTCTTGCTCCAACAATCCAAGTATGCCACACCCGCCAAGAGTGCTCCAAGAAAAATCTATGTCCCAAGAGTATGAGAGAGAGAGAATAATGAGAGAGTGATGCAGGAGCATGTGACTTGGAGGAAAAATCTTCAAACTTATTCCAAAAAAAATCCAAAAAAAATCTACAGGCAAAGGAGTGGGGTCCTTTAGCCAGCAATTTCCATGCTTTTCTAGCTTAGGATAATGATAAAATTAAGAATACGATCAAGTTGTAATAAGTCGCTTTATGATAAGTTGTAGTAGCTTTATTGCTTTAATCACTCTATGTAAAACGCATGCTTTTGTATGGATAAGGACTGAGAGGGCTTATCTATTATTTATAAAATGAAATAACGAGATGCTCAGAGGGGAGAGAGCCCAAAGGCATTATTATCTGCAAACCTCTTTCTGTGTAATTGATTTTATGCTTCTCTGTTAAACTGTTATTTTTGTGCATGTATCAGTCTCGTTTATGTTACTTTCTACGTTTATTAGTGGTGAATCAACCCTTGTTTCCAAATTGACACTTAATTTGATGGTCTGTTAGGTTTATTTCCATATATCGGCACATATGTTTCCTCTTGCATGCATTGTTGAGCTTCCAAATGGAAACTCTGTTTTACATAGGAAACCCCGTGTAATTACTTAGCCAGAGTAGAGTTACGAACCTGAATTTCTATTGAATTTGGTTCATACCCATATCGGGTCTGAACCATTACTGCATCGGAGAATTTCAAGTGGAGTGGGAAGGTCCTTTGGAACTTCCGAAGTCCAAATCCCTGACAATCTGGAACCGAAGCATTATAAAGGAGACAGGAAAGGTTATCGGGTCCACAATTATTATTGCATCACTAGATAGGAACAGAAGGAGCATAGTATTAGCGTGTTGAAATCGTCGATAGTGATTTCTGATAGTCCATGTACTATCGCATTAGAATTTTAGGGGGGAGGTGGATCTATATGAAAGAGGCCATTGTCAATCGCCGATAGCGATAGTGATATCACATTGGACCTCCATAGTAATGATAATTAGGAGCGATAGCGACTGCCAATAGTGTATTCCTGTGTGTGGATTATTTCCCTTGCAAAACTCGTCGATAGTGTATTTTCGTTCCTTTGGAACGAAATCCTCCGCCTGTATATATTGTGTTTTAAACATATTTTCACTTGTTTTAAAGCAACGATAGTTTACCTTTATAATTTCTATGAGATTATAATCCTGATAGTGGAAAAAGGGCCTATGAGATGATTTGTGCTCGATAACAAGGGTAGGGGTGATCAGAGGGAAAATTCATGAAGTATTATTCTAACATTAGATGACTAATACACCTGTTGAAGTAGAAAGATGAATTCAACCTGAAATTGAAGAAATTATATCAGGTCTCGGCTGCTTGTCCATATCACCTGCACCCAGGCCACCATTAGTGGTATTAGAGCAACCAACTGACATTTAATTGAATCTTAGAAGAAGGAGAAGGAAAGTTACTATGGCTTTCCGATTTGGAAGAGGACGAGGACGTGGTGGAAGAGGACAGCCTGTTGCAAACGCTAAAGTAATGGAAGCTATGCAACAAATGCAAGCTAGATTGGATGCATTAACAACAAGCAGAAACATAGATGATGGAGATGTTATTGAACCTGAGGTTGAAGCTGCAGAGGAGGAATCTATAGAAGTTACCCCTAAGATGATATTCTTCTAGTCAGTGTTGAGATCCACATCTAGGCCAAAGACCGAGGTTTCAATATATGAAGGAGGACTGAATCTAGAAGAATTGATAGACTGGATTAATGGCATGGAGAAATTCTTCGATTATGAAGAAACAGAAGATGAGAATAAAGTAAAGTTTTTTGTCACCAAGTTAAAAGGCCATGCAGTGCTTTGGTGGGATGGTGTGCAGGCAAAAAGAAAGATACTTGGCAAACAACCTATCAAGAATTAGAGAAGAATGGTAGCAAAGCTAAGAGGTAAGTTTTTACCAAGTAATTATCATCAAAATTTGTTCAGACAGATGCAAAATCTTAGACATAGATCTATGACAGTGAAAGAATACACAGAGGAATTCTATAAGGTAAGCACAATATCTAGAGAAGCCCAGGAAAAACATGAGAACGTGGCTAGATATGTGAATGGCCTTAGGATGGACATTCAAGATGAGATAAGTCTACTGTCTCCTAAAATAGTAGAGGAATCTTATCAACTAGCACTGAAAGCTGAAGAAAAACTCATGAGGAAGAAGTCTGCGATAGGGAGAGGTACTTTCTGAGGAAGGGGAAGTCAAGGTGGTAGAGAGAGGTCTACAACACCTAAAGATGAAGCTAGCAACAACTCAACCCAGAATGCACCCACAGGAGGTGATTCAAGACATAGAGTGTGTTTTTCTAGAGGAAGAGGAAGATAATTAAGATGTTACATATGTAACAAGCTAGGACACAGAGCTTTTGAGTGCCCAAAGGATGTAGGAATAAGCCAGAGGAATGCAATTATTGCTCCAGTTGAGGGAGAAGCACCAGTAGCAGCAGTGACAGAAGAAGAAAATATACCAGAGAGAGGAGAATATTTGGTAGTTAATAAAGTTTTTCTCAAGCCAACAAAGGAGATTGTTGAACCATCACAAAGAAAGACTTTATTCAGAACAGTGTGTAAAGTTCAAGGGAAATGTTGTCAGATGATCATTGATAGTGGCAACACTGATAATTTGGTCTCTATAGAAGTGGTGGAGAAATTGAAGCTGAAGACAATGAAACATCCAACACCTTACAAGGTGTCATGGTTGAAAAAGGGACATCAATTGTTAGTGAATGAACAGTGTGAAGTAGAATTTCAAGTGGGCAAGTATAAAGATAGAATTGTATGTGATGTGATGCCAATGGATGTGTGTCACATATTTCTTGGAAGACCTTGGCAATATGACAGAGGATCCATGCATGATGGGAAAAGAAACACATACAAGTTTGGAAAGGATGGTGTCAATCATACGTTGCTACCTCTGGAAGAAGAAGATGTACCAGGAAAGAAGACTGATCCAAAAACTTTAATACTAGGAGGAAAGGAACACTTGAAGTAGATTGAAGAGAATGAGGTAAATTTTGCTATAATTTGCAAGTCCAAGGTAATAATGACTTCTACTAAACTTTCTGATTTACCCATTGAAATTCAAGAAATGTTGGAGAAATATTGTGATATTATTGTTGATGATTTTCCAAATGAGTTGCCACCCATTAGAAGAATTGCCATCATATAGATTTTATTCCTGGAGCAAGTCTACATAGCAAAGTAGCTTATAGAATGACTCCTACAAAAAATGAAGAGGTTAAGAAGCAGGTGCAAGAATTACTTGACAAATGGTTGATCAGAGAAAGCTTGAGTCCTTGTGCAGTGCCAACAGTGTTGAGTCCAAAGAAAGATGGAGGCTAGAGAATGTGTATAGATTCAAGAGCCATTAATAGAATCAAAATTAGGTACATATTTCCTTTACCTATAGTTAAAGATTTAATGGATCGCTTGAGTGGAGAAAATTATTTTTCAAAACTAGATCTTAAAAGTGGGTATCATCATATAAGGATAAGAGAAGGGGATGAGTGGAAATGTGCTTTTAAGACAAATGAGGGATTGTATGAGTAGAGAGTAATGCCTTTTGGGTTGTCAAATTCACCAATTACATTTATGAGACTCATGAATGAAGTTTTTAAAGATTTTATTGGTAAATTTTGTAATAGTATATCTAGACGATATATTAGTTTACAACAGGTCTAAGGAAGGGCATATGAGGAATTTGAATTATGTCTTACAAAGGCTGCATCAAGAGAAATTATTTCTGAATTTGAAGAAATGTTCATTCATGAAAGAAGAACTAGTGTACTTGGGTTTTTTTATTTCTGTTGAAGGGCTGAAGATGGATCTGGAGAAGATCAAGACAATCATGGAGTGGCCTTCACCCAAGAGTAGTTTTGAGGTAAGAAGTTTTCATGGTATTGCTAACTTTTATAGAAAATTCATCAAGAATTTTAGTAAGATTAATGCACCTATTATTGAGACCATAAAGAAGGACAAACAACCATTTAGATGGACTGCTAAAGCAGAAAAAAAAATTTAGATGTTAAAGAAGAAAATTACTAAAAAGCTTATTTTGGTTCTACCTGATTTTAATAAGCCATTCCAAGTGAAGTGTGATGCCAGTGGAGAAGCAATTGGAGGTGTTTTAAGCCAGGAAGATAGACCAATAGCCTATTTTAGTGGAAATGTAAATGATTCCAAAAAGAATTATTCTTCGTATGATAAGGAGTTCTATGCAGTTGTGCAGTCATTGAAGAAATAGAGGCATTATCTAATGTCAAAGGAGTTCATACTTTATTCAGATAACCATGCACTATAGTATATTATGCAGCAACCAAAGCTTAGCCAAAAAACATGCCAAATGGGTAGAGTATCTTCAAGGTTTCCATTTTGTTTTGAAGCATATAAACGGTCAATCAAACAAAGTTGCAGATGCCTTAAGTAGGAGAAGTGTATTATTCCAAGAGAATCAAATCTAAGTGTTGGGTTTTGATTTTCTTAAAGAATTGTATGGAATAGATCCAGATTTTAAAGAGGCATTTGAAGCTTGTAAAAATCTTGTTTTTATGGATAGGAGTAGATGGTTGGATTACTTCTTACAAGATGGATTGTTGTTTAAGAAAAATCAGTCGTGCATACCAAATTGTTCAATGAGGGAGAATTTAATCAAAGAAAAACATAGTGGACGACTTGTAGGACATTTTGGCATAGAGAATACTTTTGAACAATTGAACAAATTTTATTTCTGCCCAAAAATGAAATCTGAAGTGGAAAAGTATGTGAAAACTTGCAAAGTCTGTCAATATGCAAAGGGAAGGAGCCAAAACATAGGTTTGTATATCCCATTACCAATTCTAGATAGCCCTTGAGATATGGTAAGTATGGATTTTTTTTTGGGTTTTCCAAAGACTCAAAGATGTAATGAGTCAAATTTTGTTGTAGTGGATAGATTTTCAAAAATGGCACACTTTATTCCATGTTATAAGACTAGTGATGCTTCTCACATTGCTAAATTGTTTTTTAAGGAGGTTGTAAGATTGCGTGGGTTGCCTAAGAGTATTGTCTCAGACAGGGATTCCAAATTTATTGGACATCTATAGAGGACACCATGGAAGGAATTGGGAACTAAATTAAGTTTTAGTTCTGCCTATCATCCACAAACTGATGGACAGACTGAAGTTGTGAATAAGAGTTTGGGAAATATTTTAAGGAGCCTTACTGTAGAACATCCAAAACAATGGATCAAGTGTTAGCACAAGATGAATATGCATATAATGACTCACCTAACAGGAGTACAGGATAGAGTCCATTCCATATTTTTTATGGAATGCATCCAAGAGGAGTATCTGAGTTAAGAAACTTGGGAAAAGATGAGATGAGAAGTGCAGAGGGCGAAGATTTTGCTTTAGAAATGCAAGAAATACATGAACAAGTGAAACAGCAGCTGCAGGATAGCAACATCAAGTACAAGACCAGAGCAGACATGAGAAGAAGAGAGGTTAACTTTGAAGTTGGAGATCTGGTTTTAGCACATCTCAGAAAGGAGAGGTTTCCAAAGAGGGAGTATAACAAATTGAAGTTCAAAAGAATTGGACTATGCAGAGTGTTGGGGAAATTTTCTGCAAATGCCTATGAGATTGAATTACTCCCTGATGTTGGAATATCACCAATTATTAATGTTGCAGACTTGTACAAGTATGAAGGTGAAACTACAGATGATACAACACAAGATCAAGAAACCCAAGAGATTGATTGGGTAAAACAATTACCCACAACAAAGAATTTGTAGCCAGAAAGAATTCTGGACAAGAAGGTGGTTAAGAAAACAAGAGGACAAGAGTACTTCTAGTATTTTTTAAAGTGGATGGATCAGCCAATTGCTGAAGCTACTTGGGTTACAGAAGACATGCTACAGAAACTAGGCAGTTCTGTAGATGAGCCCATGGATAGGAGCCCATGAAGAATTTTGTCCTTAGGAATCTGATGTAGGAGCATGCAACTTGGAGGAAAAATATTCAAACTTGTTCGAAAAAAATCCAATAAAATCTACAGGAAAAGGAGTGGGGTCCTTTAGCCAGCAATTTCCATGCTTTTCTAGCTTAAGATAATGATAAAATTAAGAATAAGGTCAAGTTGTAATAAATCGCTTTATGATAAGCTCTAGTAGCTTTATTTATTTAATCACTCTATTAAAGGGCATGCTTTTGTATGGATAAGGATAGAGAGGGCTTATCTATTATTTATAAAATGAAATAACAAGATGCTCAGAGGGGAGAGAACCCAAAGGCATTATTATCTGCAAACCTCTTTCTGTGTAATTGATTTTATGGTTCTCTGTTAAATTATTATTTTTTTGCATGTATTAGTCCCGGTTATATTAGTTTCTACGTTTATTAATGGTGAATCAACCCTTGTTTCCCAATTAACACTTAAGTTGATGGCCTATTAGGATGATTTCCATATATCAGCACATTTTTTTCCTCTTACATGCATTGTTGAGCTTTCAAATGGAAACTCTGTTTTGCACAGGAAACCCCATGTAATTACTTAGCCAGAGCAGAGTTTTGGACCTGAATTTCAATTGAATTTGGTTCATACCATATTGGGTCCAAACCATTATCGCATCAGAGATTCACAAGTGGAGTGGGAAGGTCCTTTGGAACCACTGAAGTATGAAACCCCGACAATCCAGAACCGAAACATTATAAAGGAGAGCGAAAAGGCTATCTGGTTTGTGATTATTATCGCATCACTAGATTGAAACAGAAGGAGCATAGTATTAGAGTGTTGGAATCGCCAATAGCGTTTTCCAATAGTGCACGTACTATTGCATCGGAAGTTTAGTGAGGAGGCGAATCTATATTAAAGAGGTTATTGTCAATCGCCGATAGCGATAGCGATATTGCATTGGACCTCCATAGCGACGATAATTGGAATTCATAATGACTGACGATAGTGTATTCCTATGTGTGGATTATCTCCCTTACAAAACCCACCGATAGTGTATTTTCATTCCTTTGGAACGAAAGCCTCCACCTGTATATATTGCATTTTAAACGCATTTTCGCTTGTTTTAAAGCAACGATAGTTTATCTTTATAGTTTCTATGGGATTATAATCCTGATAGTGGAAGAAGGGCCTATGAGATGATTTGTGCTTGATAACAAGGGTAGGGGTGATCAAAGAGAAAATTCATGAAGCAGCCAGTCAAACATTAGATGACTGATACACCTGTTGAAGCAGAAAGAGGAATTCAGCTTGAAATTGAAGAAATTATATTAGGTCTCAGTCACTTGTCCTTATCACCTGCACCCAGGCCACCAGAGATCTCCACAAATGAATTGACAAAAGGTTACCAAATTATCCTCAGAAGCCTTTTTATGAATGAGGCCTCTATTTTCTTCATTTTCCATTATTTTCCTTCATTTTCCTCCACACATGAAACATGTGACCTTTCACCTCCTTTTTCTCCTAATTTCCATTATTTTCGTAAATAAATGTGCCAAAATGTGAGTTTTCCTTTCCAAATCCTTAGCCATTTCCTTCACTAATTTCCTTATTCACTAAACAACAACAAGTGATCCCCATCACTAGGATTTTTCCCAACATTCAACGTGGAATAAGTGTCCCATCAACCATGGTTATTATTTTTCCTTTATTAACTTTTATTACAAGGAATTTTCACAAGGGTTGTTACAGAACTCTCCCCTTTAGGGGAACTCCGTCCTCATTGTTCAACAACACCTGTAACCACAAAACTATTGTAAGCAAAATATAATGCCAATGGAGCTTTATAACTTAGCTTGTTACAAAATTTACAATGATCAACTTGCTGAGAAGAAAGCCAACATGAAAAAATAACACCATAACACCATCATGACATGACACCCATACCACCTATTGGAGCCTTACAACATAGGTCATGGTAGTATTTACATCCATATACATATGTACATATACCAAACATCATCAAAATTTATACCAAAACACCATACCAAAACTACTTTGCATCTACCGGAAAACAAAGAAGGATAGATAGTTTGCATCTAATCTTCCATCTCCCATTTAGCTTTATTAGTCCTAAAGAGCTTCCATTGCACTTACTCGATTGTTCTGTTCCTGAGCATGAGAACCTTTTTCTACAATACACACTGAAGCTCTGGCTAGAATTATCCATTTGGTTCCACCTGCAATACAAACCATTTAGTCACATGATTAACATATCTAACATACTTCGTAAGCGATGACACATGGAAAACATCATGGAATTTCATCATTGGAGGAATCACAAGTCAATAGGCTACTGCCCCAATCCTCTCAATGATACTAAAGGGTCCACAAAACCGTGGTCCCAGCTTGGCACATGATCCAATACGTAAGGAAAACTTCTTTGGTTTGATGCACAAGTACACCTATTCCCCAACCTAAAATTACTTGAACAATGTGTTTTGATATGCATAGAAGTTATGCCTATCATGTGTTGCCATTAGATTTTTCTTAATTACTTTCATTTCCTATTCCACGTCTGCCAACATGTCCAGACTAATCAACACCCTGTTAACTGGATCACTCCAGCTGATAGGAGTATTGAAAATCTTCCCATACAATGCCTCAAACAGACTCATCCTCAAATATTCCTGATACCCATTGTTTTATTTGAACTCAACCAAGGGAATATATTCCTCCCACTTCCACTGTTGATGCATCACATACATCCTCAACATGTCCTCTAATATCCTGTTGACCCTCTCTGTCTATCCATCTGTATGCAGATGATAAGTTGTACTAAAGGAAAACTCTGTGAACTTGCAAATAACTCCTTCAAAAACTTGAAAGTGAACTTTACATCTCTGTCTGACACAATCTTTTTTGAAACACCACAAAAATATAACCATATCTCTAATGAATACCTATGCTACATTTCTAGTTGAGAATGTAGACTTCACTGGAATGAAGTGTGCAACCTTTGTCAACCTATCCACAATAACCATGATGTAATCATGTTGTCTCACTGTCCTCGGAAAACCTATGATGAATTCCCTGGAAATGACTTCCCATTTCCACTCTGTAATCATAATCGACTGTAGCAATCCACCTGGATGCTTACACCCTACCTTCACATGATGACAATAAAAACACCTAGCCACAAACCCTGCTACATCCCTCTTTGGATTTAGATAATAATAAAATATATTCACCATGGTCAATGTCTTTTAATAGCCTGGGTGACCTGAATATGGTTTTGCATAAATACCTCAAGATCACCTTCTTGAGCTCACTACTATCTGGGACATAGATCTTGTCTCTAAATCTAACCAATCCATTCGGCTTAAGTCAATAGTCCACATCCTGTGCACCTGCACCTATACCTGTACTATCACCTGTACCTATACCATTAATTTCAATTATACCTATACTAGTACTCTACTACAACTTGTGCATAATCTCCATATATCTAACATCCTATTTACCTTGTTGCAAGATCCTAGACTGTAAGTTTGTCCCATAGGAGATCATTGCTGCTAAGTAATTTACCTGTATTTTCTTGCTGAGAGCATCTACTAGTTTGTCCTCTTTACCTTTGATATACCTGATCTCAAAATCGAACTCATTGATTGTAGCCAACCACTAAGCCTTCCTACCACTCAAATTTGGTTAGTCAAATAGATATCATAAACCATTGTGATCACTCATCAATGTAAACCTCATACCCAAAAGATAATGTCTACACATCTACAACACATGTATAATCACTTCCCACTCAAGATCATGTGTGGGATAGTTTTGTTCGTGCTCATTCAATTTCTGCAACTCATAGCATACCACCTGTTCATACTACGTAAGGGCTCCACAAAGTCTTTTCTTGCAAGCATCTATGCATACTACAAACTCTTTATCTGGATCTGCAATCTTTAACACTGGTGCATGTGTCAACAACTGCTTAAGTTGCTCGAAACTAGCCTCACACTCCTTTTTCCATTCAAACTTTTTACCTTTCCACTACAATGATGTAATAGGATAAGAAATCTATGAGAAATTCCTGATGAACCTCCTATAATATCCCACCAATCCCATGAAAGATCTTACCTCATCCACATTCTTAGGAGCTTCCCACTCCATGATGTCCCTTATCTTTTCTGGATATACTACAATTCCCTCCTTGGGGACAACATATCCCAAGTAGTGTACCTCAGTCTGAAAGAAACTACACTTGTTGATCTTAGGATACAACTAATGTTCTCTCAACAACATCAATGCTACTGCTAAATGCTCAGAATTCTCTTCCTCATTTTTAGAATATACCAATATGTTATCAATGAACACAATAACAAATTTATACAAATACGAACGCAACACTCTATTCATCAAGCACATAAATGTAGTTGGAGCATTATTTAAGTGAAATATAACTACAACAAACTCATAATGGCCATACCTAGCCGGGAAATTTGTCTTGTAAATATCCTCCTCTTTGATGCATACCTGGTGATATCAAGATCTCAGATCAATCATCAAGAACCCTTCATCTCCCTTCAATTGATCGAACAAGTCATCAATCATCGATAAGGGGTACATGTTCTTAATAGTCACTTTGTTCTACTTCCTATATTCAATGCACAATCTGAGATTTAAACCATCCTTCTTCTTCACAAACAATACCATTGTGCCCTATGGTGACACACTTGGCCTAATGTATCCCTTGTCCAAGATTTCCTTCAACTATAGCTTTAACTCCACCAACTCATCTGTGCTCATCCTATAAGGTGCTTTTAATGTTGGAGCTATCCCTGACACTAACTCAATAGAAAAGTATACCTCCCTGTGAGGTGGAAAATCTAAAATGTCCTCAAGAAATACATCCTTGAACTACTGTAAAAATGGGTACCTGCTCATAACATCTGCATCATCAACCTCCTTACCTTTATCACTATAAATGTGCACTGTGAATAATGTACACCCTTTCCTACGGCTAGACTTTTCCTGCATAGTTGTCCCCATCCTAAATGATGTGGCTTTCTTCTTTCACTGTAAGGCTCTTGGTTCCCCATTGCCATCTAAGCGCTCAATAGCTTTGTCACAACAATCCACCTTGGTTCTATGAAGGTACAACCAATCACAACAACATACTATATGACCCCAATGGTAATACATTCAAATGTTTTGTGGTAGGACCATTCAAATCCAATGGAAAATCTCTTACCCAACGATGAACTCACTTATTTGTACCTGTAGCCAATTGCACTAACCAAGACTCTGCATGAAATTCCTTACTCAAACCACACTTATCCACCAATTCAAGACTAACATAGCTATAATTAGATCCAGGGTCAATCAAAATAGAAATAACTTGATCACAAAGCTTACCATCGATCTCAATGATAGATGCCTGTTGGTTTATCTATTTGTTATCCAATGTTTCATAAATACGAGGAACACTTTGACCAACATCCCCAACATTTTGTGTGTCTTGCGCACTATATATCTTAGGCCTACCACTCTGATATTATGGACAACCTTTCCTAAAATGATCTCCTCCACAAGTCCAACACTGTACAGGCTCCTTATTCTGCTCCTTAGATTGATGTCTCTGTCCTCTATCACATGCATTGAACCTCTTAGGTGGTGCAACATTCTCTTTATTACCTGAATTCTATGGTCTTACTTGCTTCTTGTCCCATTTTCCTTTATTCTTGCAATTACCTTTCCAATATGGTTTAGTCTCAAACTTGCGCTTTGGTTGTTCATAGCAATGCTTTAGCTTTCAAATGGCCTCTTCCAATGATCTAGGCTCATCGAACTCAATCCTATATTTGAAATCCATTGGTAACCCACTAGTGAATCTTTTAATATTAGCCTTCTCCTCCTTGAGGTAAGACACATACCTCAGTAGCTCCAAGAAATTGCTAGTGTACTCATCATCTGTCATGGATCCCATCTTTAGCTCATTGAATTGTTTTTCCCTTTCATCAAAGTATCTCTCAGGCAAATACTTCTTCTTGAATAACCACTCAAACTCACTCCAATTCAAGTCTTCCTCATGTATATTTCTAACATTCTTCACATCTTCCCACCAAATGTTTGTTTTAACTTTGACATTGAATGTAGCTACTTTGGCTTTCATGTTCTTTGAATAAGCATGCAACCTATAGAACTTCTTCATACCAAGAAACCATGCCTCTGAATCTTGTGATTTCTTCATCTCTCCATCAAATGTTGGTGGCTTTTCTTTATTAAACTCATTTGGTAATTATCCCCTATCACTCCTCCTATAAGGATGGTAACGATATTGATCATCATGCCTATCACAACTAGGATTAGAATGGTTAATCTATCCCTTTTCCTATCGAGAGTGTCCAACAATCTACCATCTCTGACTGTGTCGTCACTATCTAACCCATGACCACCATGTGAACTACTTCCATATGACCCATTAGTTTTATCCTCATGCTCATGGCTGATCTAAAGTTCCCCTTGTCACTGCAAATATGCAAGCTCAGAAGTATCACCGCATTTACCTCTGCTAGCTTCTCTTATGGCTATATGATTCTACCATTATCTACCTTACAACTCCTTATTTACTCCATTAAGCTTCTCATTGTAACTACTAAATTGGGAGAGTTTCCAACACTATAGTACTCTTTTGATTCATAGGGGGGATATCTATAGTCAATCATCTTGCTAGCCATTTGATATTTCTTCCTGCAAGGTATATCATGTCAGCTAAACCAAATCACCATAAACCAGCATACCTTAGTATATGTTGGGGAGGATACCTTGCCTACAATATCAACAAATCCATGTGGTACATGTATAACATAATCATGACAACATATAGAAACATAACACAATCATATGACCATGCAACCATCATTCTAGCTAAGGACCAGTGATCAATGCATGACCTTATCAACAACACATACTATGCATGACAACAACTATTACATCATTGTACACTTGACCACATGCAAACATGAACATGCATAAGTGATGCATAACCAACCCCACACATGCATGAACACATATAATAAAGCATAAATGAACAACATTTGTAACCAAGCCTACAAGAATGATACATGTAAGTGACATAAATCGACATGTAACCATTCATACACTCATGATGATACATTCCCCAAAAACAATATCAATTTCCACATGACGATATCACTACAACCATGACCAAAATTATGAAAATGAAACAAGAACACGGAATGCAAGTGTAAGAGACACACATGCAACTGACATGCATGTATGACCAACACATATCCCATCCAATCGGAGGGGTGAACCATGCTCTACTACCACTTTGTAGCCACCCTACTCCGACATCTACCCAAGAAACTAGACAACTGAGGACAACATGTGATGAGAGGCCACTATGATATGATTCAACCTCCTAAGTCATGTTAAGGATGTAGAACCAATGAAAACACACCATACAGAACCCATGTCACTCCCAAGAATATCATGACACCTTCAGAATTATAGTAAAATAACATGAAAACAATAGTACTAATGCAATTACTTCAATAAGACCTTGACTTGACCCCTACTAGCCATGATAGGAATTTCGTCAAAGATATCATGAATATGTAATCTACTGGTGTAAATATGAGATCTAAGCATAGGCATACTTAGTTGAGAATCACTAAGAAACATTGATGCCACAACACATCAAGTACCATTTCATCCATTAGGTCATATATACATTGATCATTCATTTACAAATAGGAACAAGGTGAGAGCCATACATATCTACTATCATAAAACATATACATAACCATCATAATAGCAATATAAATACTCATGAAATGATAGCCATATATGCCACATATAATCAAGTATAATACTTATAGAAATACAAGTAGGACCAACCTCATATTGATGATGCAAAATGAAAACCCGAGATGGAACTTCCACATTGCACCCGATCGTAGAATGGTTGAGCCAAATATCTCTTCAACCATTCACCCCTGTGCCATATTCCTAACATAAATTTGGGATCTCAGAAAAACAATCAATCCAAACCATCCAGGGCTTCCAGAGGCCATCCACCTCAACCCATCAGACAATGGTTCCACCTCACATTCAAGCATAAAAAAACCATCATCATATCGGTCTATATCCCAGCCTTCCATGGCTCCAGAGCGTTTGTCCAACCAATTCTCCAAGACTATTAAATCAAGCTACAAATTTTATTGGGCTCCAGAGAGTTTGTCCAAGCAAGGCTACAGGACTAGTAACTCAACCCAATCTGTTATAGGGCTCCAGAGCATTTGTCCAAACAGGGTCCCAGGACTAGTAGCTCAATTCAAGCTAAGGAAACATGACAACCAACCAAAACAAAAAATGGAAATGAACCCACAATTACCATGGCTATGTAGGAAATGGCAAGGCTAGGAAATCCGTTGTCAACCAATCATCCTCCATGCCAATGCACAACCAACAAACCACATGCATATGCCATGCATGTCAAAAATAGTGAGGAAAACATACATGCAACTTAGTACCTACAAGAAAATCTCATTGTAGATTTTGATCTCGATGTCTTCTTGTGCTTTCCTGTTCTTCCTTTGCCTTCTTGCTCCAAAAATCCAAGCATGCCACACCCTCCAAGAGTTCTCCAAGAAAAATCTAAGTCTCAAGAGTATGAGAGAGATAATAATGAGAGAGCTCCAAAACTGAACTGAAAAAATCTTACCAACTGATCCTCAGAAGCCTTTTTATGAATGAGGCATCTATTTTCTTCATTTTTCATTAGTTTCCTTCATTTTCCTCCTCACATGAAACCTGTGACCTTTCACCTACTTTTTTTTCCTAATGTCCATTATTTTCATAAATAAATGTGCCAAAAATTCCACTTTGTCTTTCCAAATCCTTTTCCAATTTCCTTAGCCATTAAACAACCACAAGTGATCCCCATCACTAGGATTCTTCCCAACATTCAGTTTGGAATAAGTGTCCCATTAACTGTGGCTATTATTTTTCCTTTATTAACTTTTATTACATGAAATTTTCACCAAGGTTGTTACATATCTTAGCTTGTTGTGTCAATAATGTTTCCTTGTAACTAAACACACATGTGAGCCACATGTTCCAAAGATCAAGACAACATATATACTAATTTTAAATCAACCTTTACCATGACTAACAATCATGTCATAATCCATAGTCAACTCGTAGTGCTATACATAATGCTACAATTTTCGCCTACTTACGCTCAAGTACATATCAACTATCTCGATAGATGTGTGTGAGTAAACCATCATAAAAAACAAGATCATTCCTTTGAGGAACCTTACATACACATATAAATATTATATAATTCATCAAGCATTGAACTAACTTGCAAACATACCATGTTAAATAAATTAACTAGGTCACATAATCAAACACTCAAACATCAAATAGATGACATAGTCAAACACATACCCTAATGTCATAAGCCTAACCATATACATAGGCCAAACCAATTTAGCATGATACATATAACATCAAGATATTAATACAATAACCCTAATAATTAACTAACATATAACAACAACAAGTTAACATATAAAATTCTCATCAACAACATATAACATAATCATCAAGTTACTTTTCATAAAACAAAAATAGCAATGCATACAACCACGGGTCACTATACTTCATGACTATCGAACACATATGTATATGACTACACTAATCAACTAGCAGTTATCATAAATGTAACCATAATAATAATATAATGGCAAGCATATCAGTAACCCTAGTGCTTATGACAAACATTAACCAACATACTCATATTCCCACCTGTTGATGATGTTGGATCTTCCAACATTCAGGGGATCTCCCTGATATGAGGTCCCAATAAGACCTCACACCATTTGGTTTAGGAGTCCCTTTCGATGTGATGACCTAGTTTCCATATACTTACAGATTTTGCTTGACTCTAGTTGTTCAACACGTGAGAGTGTTACAATGGTACCTTCAAAAAGAAAGGTGAGTGTGAAACGTAACTGTGTCTAGGTTCTCTTACTATAAAAGCGGTGAGAAAAGTGAGCCTCTAAGTGAGAGGTCATAGTACCACCTAGAAAGAGACACATGTGAACCAAGAAGGGTTGTCCAAAATATAGCAGAATAGTCCACAATGGATGTGGTATTCATTAAAACCAAAGAACAATGAAATATTTGTCTAAAATCCATCATAATAGTCCACAACAAATGTGACAATCATTATAGCTAATGAGTAAAAAGGTATTTCTAGTATCTTGCGGAGTAGCCGACAAGGATGAGGCAGTAGTGACAACCAATACAACACATTCCCAATAAGATAAGCACCCAAACAACAGAAATAGCTCAACTATCTTAGTAAATTTGAAACAAACATGAATTATAATTGTTCACAGAATAGCCATACAAACATCCATAAGTCATGCATGGAAACATGCTGGCTTGAAAAGGCTTTTATATTAAGAAAAAATTCCAAGACACATATTTACATCATACATCACTAGCCTGAGTAGTAGGACATTGGAGCTAGTCCTTCTCAAATAACTAACTAAAACTCTCTATGATTTGCAAGAGGATCCAAGGTGAAAAGTCCTTTGCTCATACAATGATGGGGTATATATAAAAAAGGGGTGATGATCGACCCCTGTGACTTTTTGAATACCCTCATGACTATTTGACTTCTTATGAATTTTCAACTAAGATGACTCTTCATATTCATGTGTGTCCATTGGACTTACATTTTACATTACATTCAATTTACAATAGAAATGACTCATAATAGTTATGTTTCCTTTGATAACTCATGACACGACTTGACATGACACTCCTAACATAGACTAGCTTGCTGAGGTGGCAATGTCAAGCCGTTGTTGGTACTGAGTGATAGATGTGGTCTTTGATGTTCTTTCTCTTCTCCTCCACATAGATTGATGATGTGGGGTCTTGAATGATATTTGGTATTGAGAGATGGTTGCATCCATGTGTTCCTTTTCTTGTACTTGATAAGATTCTTTGTCCATCCAGCTATAAGTGAGTCTTTTAACATGTCCACTCCTACTTCTCCTTCTTCATCGTCTCGTCGTGATCCAATTGTGTACCTATTCTTGAAATTCATTCATAATGGGATGATATTAAATCCAAAATCTCCCTATTCTAAAAAGATGCACTGTTATCCATGGAATGGGCCCAGGACTAGTGCCAGGCTCGGAAAGAGAATGAAATAACTGTGCATTACATAGTTCTAGGTGATAGGGAGGGAGGATGGTTACTGAGAATGCACAGAATGTAGCTCAGGCTTGGTTGAGGAACTTCTGAGCACTATCCTCACCGTCATGAAAAATATGTAGAAGCCACTGGGAGATAGGATTGCATAGTTGAGACAGTTAGTGGCTGATGCAAGATGGGACCTTGGGAGGTAGGTCTGCATAGTTTTCAAAGGTAAGGAAGGACTGAGGAGCAGAGAGGATTGAAGGATCGGTCTGTGCAATTCTTGAGATCAATGAGTCTCGGATGAGGGAGGAAAATGGGGAGACATTTCTGCACAGTTCTGGGGGAAAATGGAGGCTTGGTTCTTTGTGAATTCTGGGGTTATAATAGGTAGGGAGGAATATTGATGACTGATCTTGCAAAATGTGTAGTTCAAGTCAGGCTGGGAGAATCTACTGCATAATTTTGGATATGAAGGGAAGTTGCTCAGCTCTGGAGTTGCGCAATTCAAATATCCCTTGGAAAGTGATGACATTTGTCTTAGTTCTAGTAGCAAGGTTGCATCAATAAGGGTTTATATTGTGCACTACGCAGTTCAATCAGGGTTTAGTGAAGGTGAGTTTCTCAGTCGGAAGGATTTTCAGAAAAATGGCGAAGTGTGGGAGGAAAGTGAAGTTGTGAGGAACTTGGAATTTTGATCACACACCTAACATACTTTGACGACATGAAAACATAGACCAATGGAACAAGAAGACAAAGAATTACCCTCTATCAGATTGTCCTAGAAAAAAAAGCGACAAGTGTGCCATTTGAGATAGATTTTAGGAAGCTCGTCATGAAACTTGTGTGATAGTGCTTAAAATTTTGTGTATGAGTGTGATAGATGTTTACATAGCTCAGACAACCCGAAGACACAAACACCAACCTTCTAAATCACCATAAAATGACTACAAGCAAGGTAAAACAATTAAACATGCCAAAAGACGATAGTTGATCAAATAAGAAAAAGGCATGAAAAGACTCTAAGAAATCTCATGAGATGAGCTCAATTTCTTGCAACAATAAGGGGAAATACCAATGAAGGCTCCGAAATTTATTTGAAAGCCAAAATTTTGGAAGTCAATGTAGCCACTACAACACTTGGTGACACACTGGGTGAATATCAGCTTCTTTGTCTTGGTTCATTTCTAGTGTAGGGCCTTGGTCAATGAGGGAGTATTGATTGATCATACAGATCACTTTGGCTTCCCCACTTACCCCTTGGTAGACATGTTTCCCTTTGTACCTTCTCAATTGAACATAGCAAAATATTCAACCAAATCACAATGTTTCAAATTGGGAAGGGTATTTTAGCTCACGAGCTTGAGATTTTCAAAGTATATTTTTTCATCTCTGGTGTTGCTCCATGTTGGGTCCCTATAATACTAGTGATTACCCCATTACTATTGTAGTTATACCCCTTATTAATATTTTTGTGCCCCTATTTCCCCCATATTGTTATTACTGTGCCCCATAGAATCCCTCTATTGTATTTTTGTGGCTTTATATTATTTATTGTTAGGTCGGCTGGTTTATATTGTGACTCCTTAGACTCCTATATATAGAAAGGAGGATTTGTCATTTGAATCATCCAAGAATTGTTCATTTATATAATGTAAAGAAGGTTTCCCCCTCGAAGAGGCTGAATTCTAAGGCGTTGATCTATCTTTTCTATCTTTTCTTGAGCTAGTTTCATAACATTTGGTATCAGAGTTTTGGATTATAGGGTTTCGCTACTCCAAACAGGTCATCGTGGCATTTTCGCTATAACTTTTTTTCTGTGATGTTTCAGAAGTTGCAAACAAAACCCATTTGAGAAGAAATCTTGCTGAACCTTGGGTCCGAATTTCAGAGCTTTTCACTTGACATTTGCAGAGATATGATCTGAGGAAGTTTTTCTTTTTGCAGACTCCTGAATTACATTCCAAACAGGTGACCTGGGGAAAATCATCTTAACTTTCTCTCTGGGGATCAGATTGAAATTTTGTAAGAAGGTGCAGAAAGAGGACGGACTATAGTTTCTGGTATGCATGTTTCAGCTACAAATGTCGAAACAGTGACTCGTGACACGTCGTACAAGTTCGCTCTACTGAACTAGTCTATAATCAAGTCACTGTGGGAGATTTCGCATAATTCTTCCTTGGAGAAACCAATTTGGGTCAGACTTGTGGCACTGGAAAGAGGACACAAAGGGCTACTGTAGATAACAAATTCAAAACTAGATGATCAGAAAGTATAGAGATACATCAGAGGCAATATCAAGCTCCTACAAAGTGAAAAAAGGTGTGTAGATTTTCTTAAAATTTTGCTTAAGCTTGGTTTGAAAAATTATTTTGAAGGAATTCAAAGGGCATAATAGAGAATTATTATCGGTAACTAATGCCCCAAGGAAAGAAAATGCAAACGCCTAGTTAGGAGCCTGGAAGCTCTAGCATGACTCATGAAGAAGAAGAAGAAATGCTATATGATATATCAAAATTACAAGAACAAGTGCAACAAGTGTCACTTGCACAAAAAGCA